>ML791796.1:102833-126844 GCA_009831015.1 Picea engelmannii
TCATACACAAATTAGCAAATACATGCGCCAATTCCTGTGTCCAGACAACCTGCCTCCTCTGCACAAACTCTGCAATCCGAATTCTCACAATGAATCGAATGAATACAATTGCCTCGTTTTCACATGCTCATAAGCATATTCACTGCATGTGTGAACAAATCACAACTGATAGCCAACTGTCCCTTTCACCTGTTATCTCAACTGAATCTCCAATGGATTTGACATGCATGTAGTTAACTGTGGCGAATATTCAGTTGCATGTGAGTTCATTGATTAACTAAACTCTCACTAGTGCATGTTTAGTTACAACTAGTACAACTGATATTAACTCACTTAACTACACTTATAATTCTGTTACAATTCCAAATCACTCAGTTATGAATGAGATAATAGATTAATATTTATTGTCTAATTTAATTAAGGGAAAAGTAAATTAGACACATGTTTCTTGTTGACTTTTCAACAGAAACCTCATGTGGACCAAGCCAATTGTTGTGAGGGGAATCTCCTTATAGACTAGCAAATAGGGTTAGACTTTGCATCCAGATATGACCTATAGAAAATCTACTTTCTACTTTCGTCCCCACACTTAAATCCCATTTCTTTTTAGTAAATGCATGGTTAGATCAACCTACCTCATTCTAGGCATTCGATGTTGATCCCTTGTCGCACTTGATTACTTGTTCACAATTCTCCTTTCCAATGCTGGCCTGCATACAAGACAAGAAACAACTACACATGCATACTACATATTGACTAACGGGTTAGATATTCAAACCTGTACTTAGCAAATTATGAATAACTCATGAATTGGGACGAGAAAAACACTTTCTTTATTACTTTGAATGAGTCAACCTACAAAAGTTGAGACCGGCCACCACTCCGTGAACCTGATCCTGGGCTCCTCTTCAACTATCCTCGAACTGTTTTTCTATGTATCTCCTTTGGCACAAGGAAGGCTAAAAGGTTGGGACAATGGGAATACGCAAATGGGCAGAGTTTCTTTGCTATATTTTTCCTCTATCCAAATGGGACCCCTACCCCTTCTTTTATAGGCTAGAAGGAGCTAGGTATTTGGACGAACCCTCGGTCGTGCATGGTTGGGAGTTTCAATTAACTCACCCATAGCTTTTGTGTTCCACTGACAAATTTCCTTTTTTCATGCTTTTGTCAGTCCACACGGGTTGTTTTAGGTCATCCAGTGTTTACATGCATGAAGTAATGGAGTAGGGCGCGTGGGCCTTTATAAAAGAGGTTTTCTAAAGAGTTGTTCAGTAGTACTTTGGCAAAGAAGGGATATGAGATGGTTTGATGCTAGGTAAGCATGTGTGGTGAAATTTAGGGTTATAACAGATGCCCCCTAATGTGTGAGGTCACAAGATCATATGATGGACGAAATACATTATCAATCCTTACTAATGTGCCGAATGATTGAGCCCAAGGATCAAGAATCAGGAGGTGCCGTCTGCAAAATAACAAATGTCTCATTGAGGTGGGCATACCCATGCTCAAGATAAAATAGAATCACGAATACCAATCAAATACACTATAGATCCATGTCATATAGCTATATAAAGAGTAGCCACGAACAATACACAACGGAGATACATCTCGAAATCAGAAAGATATACATATAGAGTATTTATCTTCTAGAAGATGATTCGGCCTGATGGCTAGAGATGAGGTCTTCAGAGCTCGAGCAACAACTTCAAAATCTTCAAAACTCAGGTAGGAGTGTAATATGAGTGTACGACGACACTACCCAGAGGTCTTCGACAGCTCGTTGGTCATGGACTTGATGATCAGACAGAAGGCTTCATTGATTTTGAACAAGGACTTGATTGAACATTCAGGATGGTCGGGCATGAGGGTAAGAGACAAAATGCAGAGGAGCTGACTCAGGCTTGGTGACAAACTTCCCTTAGAAAATGGCACGACAAATGATGAGACTCAGGCAACATGGCATTAACATAAGCTTATGAGGGAGGAGGCAATGCAAACTCTCCATATGTTTGGAAGAATAACCAAACGGGGGAGGACACAACTCTATGTAGTGAGAACAACTTCCTAAGGTCATATTAAATCTCAAGGTTTGATGAACAAATGGACATATGTGTTTTATCCAAGGGCGACTCATTATGTTTCCAATAAAGAAAATACTTTTCCCTTCCACTTTTTGGGGTATATTTGATTTTTTTGTCCTTTTCAATAGTTGTGGAAAAGGAATAAAGGAATATTACGTTACAAAGGAGGAATGAGTGTTGCAAACATACAAGTTCAAGGCACAAGGACAAGACTGATGTTCAAAATAATGATACTTGGGAAAAATCCTCCGGGGGCCAAGGGTGTTAAAAAGCAGAAGCAAACTATTACAAGGCTGACATATAAGGTATGCAAATGCGGTTAACAAAACAGACCATGGTAACGTCCTTCAATGTAAGTTTAAGGAGCCCATAGAAGGTAAGATCGATGGCGTTTCATATTTAGAGAGTCTGAAAAAACATAAAAGGAGACTCCATTGGGGTACCCTTTTCAAAGGTAGTCTAGTCGGTTCGAAAAAGGGGTAAACTAGCACTGACAAGACGTCTATTCAAAAACATTTTAATGAGTGTGATAAAGACTATATCACTCGGCCATTTTTTCATTTTTAAGGAGTCTGAAAAAAGATTAACTATGGACTCCGTCAGGAATGTTCTTCTGGACCAATTTAACAAGTGTGAAAGAATAAGGTCACTCGACAATATTTTTAATTTTAGGGAGTCTGAAAAGAGCTTAACTATGGACTCTATTGGGGTTCCTTTTTCGTAAGTTTAGTCACTAAGGCTTGAAAAAGGGGAAAAATTATACCTGAGAGTACTCTTCTAAAGAATGGAAGTTCCATAGAGTATACCTTTGTTCGTACAGTTGACTGTCCGGACTGAAAAAGGGGTAAACTACTGCCGGACAAACGTGACTTCAAATTTCAGTTTAACAAGCATGATGGGCCACAATATCGCTTGGCAATCTTTTCATGTTTAGAAGGTCTGAAAAGGGCTTAAAAGAAGACCCGTTATTTTTTGGGATTCTTGAGCGTGAGGTCAAGAGTGAAGAAGAATCATGCAAATGAAGCTCAAACTTGTATTTAGGAAAAACTACAAGGACTCCTGAGCCTACAGTGTCTTAGAGACGGCATGGACACCATAATGAAACAAGGATCTACCTAGGAAATCCATGTTCTGGTAAGCTCTGCCACCAAGTTGTGACACTTCTAAAGAAGATATGATGGTTCTGTGTCACAACCTGATGGGATTGATCCTATGGTAGAGGAAAAAGACAACGAGGTACAAAAGTTGGGGTAGTAACCTAACCTATATGCTCAAGTTGATTCTTGGAAAAAATTTCATGGACCATCGAAAATTACTCAAAACTCCCAAAACCTATCCCAATACCCGATCAAATCCCTCCAATGCAACTCCTGAATCACTCTAAATGGTTTTTGGTATAAATAAAATGATAAGGGAGGCCAAAAAAGTGACAAAAAGAGGTCGAAAAGTCTATAAATAGAAGCTGGCAACTCATTATCACCGTTGTTGATTTGGAAATTGACTCTGGAGCCAAAAGACCCCCTTTGATAAAAACGGTGATTTTGGGAGCTACAGTAGACAAAACGAACTTTTGTCTGGACCAAGTAAGTACAAACTCCCCTATCTAGCTATTCAATTATTTATTTTTTATGTGCATTTCATTTTTTGGGTGGGCGTCGACCTTTAAAAGGTCAGCCCTAGGTCCACGCGGGCTATCTCTGGACAGGCCGCATGTACATGCGATTGTCACCTAGAAAACACGCGTGGAGCTCCCTTTATAGACAAAAAAAATCAAAAAGCACTCACCCACCCTCCTGAACCTTATTGTTTTGGCAGGATGTATGTCCATTGGAGGGAAAAGGAGCATGGAGAAGTTGGTGAGTTGGTTGCGGAAGATCTGAATGATGTGGTCGCGTTACTGCAATGTGGTTTGTTAAAGTTATTCCTATGTCCTTTTATGTGGGTGCAACTGAGGCTACTGAATTCCTTGGTTGACTATTGGAAACTTGATGCAGAGGCTTTCATGCTAGAGGGGAAATCACTGGTGCCCACCACCGAGGATATCTACTTTTTGAATGGCCTCTTAAGGAGGGGGGAACTAGTCAACTTCAGGACATTTTCATCGGGGATGCATAACATAGCGGAACTGATATCCCTGTACTATGAGTCTGGGACAAACCGTTCAAGCTCCCAAGTGCCTATAAGCAAGATCACTAACCTATCGCTGCAAGCGATATTATTTCTCATTGGGTGGATTACCGATTCAATGGCCTTGCATCAGGTGTCCTACGCACAGATGCACTATGTTGTCCAGTACTTGAATGCACAAATTTTTGACAGGAGTACTACACTGCTGGAGTGTATGAAGAGGCAATTGACAAATTGTCGTCAACGAACACAGAGGAACTTCGGGTTCGGGACTATTTTGTGTTCATTCTTTTTCGAGAGAGTTCCAAGTTTTAGTCCTCGGGTAGTGGTATGAGGACATCAAGCCTCTTTTCCTGCTGTGTGTAGATGGGTAGTATTACTGCTGCGATAGGGTGGTGGAAGGAACAATGATTCCTTCGATGATGACTCTTTTGCATGGTTGTCACGACAGATCCCGTTTATAGAGGACTACCCCTATGCCGGAATTGATTTTTAGAGAGACCCGAAGATACTAGTTCCTCCTAGTGAGGAGTGAGGGGAGATGGGTAAGTCTCCACCTTTATAGTGTTTTTTTGTTGTATATGTAATTTTTATGTCGTTTTTGTTATATATCATCATTTTTTTTATATGCCAGAGTATTTGACGGATATACATTTGTTGCATGTAGATGTGGGACTAGTGCAACCTGTCGATTATGCAAAGAACAGGCGTCGTCCTCATCTAGGGGCCACAACCGCCACTGCCGGGGGACTAGCAGTAGCAGGAGGCCTCCCAGTTAGGGAGCCTGAGAGGGTACTTACATGAGTTGAGTGGAACTTTACTGCACTCACTCACACAGTCCCGATGGCAGAGATTGAGGGCCTGCCACCATCCATGTAGCCTCATGTAGTGGGGGCACCTCGGACGTGGGTCCAATTGTTTAGGTGTTTATCCCATGCTGTGGACCAGTATAACAGGGCCCATAGGCCCTGAACCTATTTAGACATTTTATGTGACATGAGCACTACTTGTATATAAGTTTTTAGGGCATAAGCCTTGTGACTCATTATTGGTCCTATTTTTGAGGCGCTTGTGTCCATCTATGTACTCTGGTTACTTTATGACATTATATATGGTTTGTTTGGTCTTTTGTGTCTTATGGATCATGTGTACAAATAATGTATTTACATGCTTATGTTAATGTTCTTTCATATGTGTGAAAGATGCCAATCTAAAATTTCATTAGCTAGAGTATCTGTAACTTGGTTTAATCTCCTAGGAACATGAAAATATGTAATATAATCAAAGTTTGATTCTAAGAGACGTACCCTAAGGAATCATTGGTGTAAAGTTGGATCATGAACCAAGTACACTCTGTTTAATTGAGACACAACCAGTTGATCATCGATATAGACCCGGAGATGAGAGATACCCAATGACAAAGCATCATGAAGTAATTCAATAACTGCACTATACTCGACGACATTATTTGTGGTGTCACCTAAGCATATACTTCTGAAAGATAACAACTGGCCTTGAGGTGTAAAGATTACCCAAGCTGTAGAGGCAAGCCTCCGAGTGTGTCGACTAGCACCGTCTGCATACCCAACGAACACCTCAGAATCACTTGACATCTGCCACAGTGATGAAAGATAACATCAATGATATGTCCATAACACTTAAAAGAAAATAAAAAGTGATAGTACAAAGACTATACATATGTTACAAAAAGTTACCCACAGTGACTTGCCTATGAGTAATACTTCTTGAGGTAGAGCCCATTTCTAGGCTTTGCCAAAGCATTCCCTTCAAAATCAACTAGATGATAGACACCCTTTTTTAATACCTCTTTTATGATGAAAGGCCCGAACCACATGGGTTCGAATTTGCCTGCCCCCAGGGGGGTCCTTATCTTGGTCATAGACCAGGACAAGGTTGCCTTCAGAGAAAATCTGAGGATGAACGGACCTATCATATTGACACTTAACCTTATGTTTGTGAGCCTCGTTGGCTAGATCTGCATCACGATGTTGTTCATTGAGCTACTCAAGGTATACTGACCATTCTTCGAGTGGAGAAGTGTCTGGTAATAATTGTACTGCCAATTTTAGAGATGGGATCTAACATTCGATGGGAAAGACTGACTCCAGCCCGTAAACGAGTTGAAAAGGTGAGAAACTAGTTGTAGTCTTAATAGATGTTCGGTAAGCCCATAATGTCGAGTATAACATTAAATGCCAATTTGACTTGGCTGAGTTGATAGTTTGTTGTAGAATAGTCTTAAGAGTTTTGTTTACAGCTTCCACCTACCCATTGGCTTGGGGGTAGTAGGGTGATTAATTTTCTTGCCGTAACCCAAGCTTTTATGTTAATTCGATCATCATCTAATTCTGAAAGTCACTGCCATGGTCAGTGACAATCTCCCTCGGGATGCCGAACCTTGCTGTGATCTAGTTGAATAAAAAGAGAGTCACAGTCTCTCCATCATCTTTAAATGTTGGCATAGCTTCGACCCACTTTGTGAAGTAGTCTACAACTACGATGAGATAGCGGTTCCCCCTTGTTGAAGGGGGGTTGCAAGTAGTGTAATCAATCCCCCACTTGGTGAAGGGTCCAACTGTGATGACGGGAAACATGGGAGCAGGATGCGCCCTCATCTTCTGAGAGAAGATTTGGCACGGATGACACTTCTTGACCGATTCAATATAATCTTTGATAAGTGTCGGCCAGAAGTAACCTGCTCATAGAATCTTTTGGGCTATTGCCAACCCAGACAAATGACCGCCACAAGCTTTGGTATGGAAATTGTTAAGCATGATAACTACCTCCTCATGAGTGAGACATCGGTGTAGGATGCAGTCTACACCTCTCCGATACAACGTATCATCGAGTATAAGATAATTCTTACCCTGATGGCGTATACGTCGACACTCATCACGAGAAGTAGAAGTGGGGCACTTCAAAGTCTGGATATAGATAAGTATATCTCCGTACTAGGGATCTGAAGATGTGATAAAAAACATATCTTCCCGGATAGGCGATTCTTCAGGCACAACATCACCTGACTTAACCGGAAGTTATGAAATAATCTCTGTGAAGACCAATGACTTTTTGGACCTTTTTGAAACAAATTCTAAGTCAAACTTCTGGAGGATGACTATCCATCTACTGATTTTTCCACCTATTACCCGTCGTGTCAACATGTACTGGAATGGATTCACGACAACAATGACGGTGGTCTTGGGAAAAAAAACATAATGACGAAATCGTTTAACAACATGAATTGCTGGCAACGCAAGTTTTTCAATATGATAATAATTGAGTTCTGGTCCTATGAGGCCTTGGCTCAGGTAATAGATCACGTATTCTGAAAACAAGTCATCTTCCTGAACTAAAACCATGTGAATGGTTGACTTTGCTACAGCCAGATATAATAAGAAATCTTTGTTATAGTTAGGTCGTCGGAGTAGAGGGGCATTTGTGAGGGCATGTTTTAATGCATTGAAATAGAATTGAGTGGCATCGTCCCAGTAAAAAGGAACGTCTTTCTTTAGTAAGAACATAAATCCCTTGGTGATTTCGGCATAGTTGGCGATGAAGCATTGTAAAAATTTTGCCTTTCCTTGTAGACTCTGAAGTTAAAGGATTGTGCATGGGGAGGAAAATAGATTATTGCATCCAACTTGAGAGGATCGACCATGATCCCTGTTGTTGATATGATGAAACCTAACAAATGTCCTGATGTTACGCAGAAGCTGCACTTGTTTGGATTCAAGTGAATCCAAAAGTAGTGACAACATTTGAAGATAAGTCTAAGGTGTGTGGGATGATCCATTCTCTTGCGAGATAGTGATGCTAAATCACCTAGATAGGCCTCGACTATATGCTTGAGGTCATGGAAAGCAAAAGACATGGCCCGCTAAAAGGTTTCTCCAGAATTTTTAAGACCAAAAGGCATCTTACGATATGCGAATGTACCCCAAGAACAAATGAATGTTGTTTTGTGTTTGTCTTCGGGTTTTATTTGTATTCGATTATATCTTGAAAAACCATACATGAAAGAAAAGGCTTCACAACCAACACATTCATCAATGATCTGGTCGATGAATGGTGTTGGAAAATTATCTTTGGGACATTCCTTATTCAAATCACAGAAATCGGTACATACATGAATCGTGCCTTGATTTTTATTGACTGGCACAGGATTTGACACCCATTGAGTCAAATGGATAGGATAGATAAAACCAACCTTTAGCAATTTCTCAACCTCAACCTTAATGGCTGCTCCTTTCTTAGGATTAACTGGATGAAGCTTCTGCCGAATAGGCTTGGCATCAGGATACCTTGTGATCTCGTGTTCAACTATTTCTGGATCGATACCTGGAATTTCCTCATAAGACCAGACAAAAATGTCGCGGAATTCTTTGAAAAGATCTATGTAGATTTGAATCTCTTCGAGGGAGAAATCCACTCCGACGAAGACATTCTCCATGATGCCAGGGTTTTGAGAGATATTGATCGGTATAGTTTCAATGATAGTTTCCATATTGCCCTCAGCATAAATGTCCCATGTAGCTAAGAGATTAATATGGTACAAATGATCTCCCATCATGGTCATGGTGAATTCTCCTGCTTCGATTCAGCTTAACTCTGGGAGAAAATATGATCTGTGATGAAGATCTTCCCAAGGTTTTTCCAGACTAGTCATTGCTTCGATTACCACTTCATCAGAAGGCAAGACTAAGTCTAACAAATCGGTGTTAGCGAGAGAACCCTGAGCCCAAATAGGCTCTAGAAGTGGATCTAACTCTTGTGCAGGAGTCGTATCAATGTTAGCTGAAGCTTGCTGGACTAAAGAGTATGCTACTTTAGCTGCAGACAAGGGCATGGACATGCCTGGGTGCCCTGTCTCATCCATTGTGGCCGATGGGGAAGGAAGTATCCATGGATCCTCAAAGTAAGTTGTGTGGAATGACGAAACTTGAAAAATCTCAACTATATGGTGATTGGATATAAATTTGATATCTCTGTGAGGGGGTGGGTAATCGAAGGTACCCATTAAGGATGGGTACAAACTGACTCCTATGTTAATGACACCTGGTTGAGGATTATCAATCATAGAGACCGTGGATGCCCCCAAAGTTGGGTCAGTTCTAGAGAAATACAATTGATTGATGGTCACTATCTGACCCTCGTGTGGAAAAAACAAGACCCAAAAAACTGTAGCAACCACATCTTGAATAGCATAAGTCCAACTCCTTCCTAACAAGGGGTTATAGTTGAGGGGAGCATCGACTACCTCTACTTCGACACACATGGTCTTCCCTCCTAACTGCACAGGGAAAGAAGGAACGATTCCATGTGGTCAGAACGAATGACCATCGAAAGTGGTGAGGAGAGTAGGTGATGGAGACAAAACAAGATGGACAATGGCCTTCCAACATGCCAATGACATTACGCATGTCGAGGTGCCCTCATCAACCACCGTGCAAAAGATATTCCGAGTAAACATTTTTGTGGGATAAGCCACTACTATCTGAAACGCTACATGGTAAGGCAGACGAGGTTTTAATTCGGTTGTATCCAACATGATTGTACCTGGATTACAAGTCTCGGTAGAGCCTAAAGTGGTTAACAAGGCTTTCCTCTAAGAAGGGAAGATTTGGAGGACCTCCAAAGCGGACATCGCACAAGGGGTTTGTGATAAATCTTCCACCATAGAGTAGTTCTGGGTGGCCCTTGCATTTGGGTTATGAGAAGCTTTTTTAAATGTGCCTTTTGGAATGCGTGTCATTGTTTCACCCAACATATTCTCAATCTGTAGAGGAAGAGAGGGAAGTTCAACTTCTTTACCTTTCTCAGAAGTGCTTGGTTTACTATAGTCATGTGATCTAGTTGATATAAAAGAATCACCCCTCACCATGTAGACGTTCACGGATGAGGGGTTGTTTGCAGGTGGAGGGGGTTCTTGGTTGCCCCCTTCCATGCTTGCTGAGGCTTGGGTTAGATTTTGCCCATGCTTAAATGGATTAGTCAACACAGTAGGTTGTTGCTGCATCACAAACTTTTGGGCCTCTGCAAGCCGAGGACACATATGGGTCGAGTGGTCTTCCGCGCACAAGTTGCATGGATATTATTATCACCCCATAAATTATGGGAATCAATTGATGACTTGGATATTATCTGTATCTAGTTTTTTTATTGACAAATGACTTTTCATTCTACAAATAATTTGAGAAAAAGGAAAAAGAAAAAGAAAAGGAAAAAGAAAAAGAAAAGGAAAAAGAAAAGAAAAGAAAAGAAAAAAAGAAAAAGAAAAGAAAAGAAAAAGAAAAGAGGGCATAAAAGAATTGAAAAAAAAAGAGCCCCATGCAATAATAGTAACTTGGCCATACCTTTCAAGCATGGCCAAGTTCTTTTTAAATTTAATGTTGCTAGGTTAGTGAATAAATCTGACCAGACTGTCTAATCCTGGTCAGATAGCCCTTAGGTTAGATTAGTGAATAAATATGACCAGACTGTCTAATCCTAGTCAGATAGCCCTTAGGTTAGATTAGTGAATAAATATGACGAGACTATCTAATCCTGGTCAGATAGCCCTTAGGTAGAGTAATTTCTTAACCCAACAGTTTAATCTGGGTTAATTGTCCTAGGAAGATAGGTTAGCATGTAGGTTAGTTGCTTCATTTGCTTCACCACCCATGAAACCAGATTGATGAAAATGCTACACCATGTCTCCATTGCCTAAGAATAGTTTAGATGATGTCCCCTTGGTGGTGTCTATGTGAAAATATTGGGGAAAACCCATAAAAGGCACTTATCCTAAGTTTTCCCGACACATCCTTTTTCTGCTCATGATTTATATTTACTACACTTATCAACGATCCAGAYCATGGCGCTCAGATCTACGACGCACAAAGAATTCTGGACCCCCCCTAGTGTTCTACTTTTAACCAAGGGGAGGGGCGGTCCGGAATAGGTAATAAGAATCACGTAGATCTGGACAGTCCAAGAACAAGCGCGTTGATCCACGACCCAAATTTGATTTCGGACCACCCCCCCCCCCCCCAATCCGTTCTGCCTTTAATGGAGGGGGGGGTCCAGAATGAGTAATAAATGACGCGCTAAGATCTGCAGCCAGGAAACGGGCGCACAGATCAATGGTTTACAATGGTTTCCAGACCCTCCTTGGTGTTCTTCTTTTAACCTAAGGGGGTGGGGGGGTCCGTAATGGATATTCCCTCCGATGGGCCCCTTGTCACAGGTGGCACAAATCTATTGGTCCTGAAGTCTTTTCCCCATATGCCATCTAACAGCCTCCATCACTCAAGGACATCATCCTCCACTGATGCCACTTGTTCCTCTTATTCCCGAGTTGTGTTCCATCCCATAACTACTGTGAGTCCCTGCTGTCAGTCCCTCACCTCTTTCACTCATGAACAACCCCTTATTGCGACTTTTACCACCAATCCCTAGCCGCCACGTCACCCGTCCGTATGATTTGGCCACCATCACTTGCCACCTCATCCCAAGTGGCCCGTTGTCCATTTATTATAGGATAACATACCCGTTATCCTACTGACATGTCTCCCTCGTCTGACCGACCCCAGTTTTGAATAAAACTACCGTTATTCCCCTTTCATTCGTTATTCGTCCATCGCGCCATAAAAATTACCTCTTATCCCTCCATTGCTTCCCCGTTGCCTTCATCCACAGTCAGTCGACCACACTAACATATTGTTTATTACAGGTACTATTGCAGAGATGACACCAAAGCCAAGGCTAGCGGAAGGAGAAGAGAATCCTTTTCTTCCTCCTCCTGTTGACCTGGAAAAAATCCCGTTGGTGGATAAAGACAGGTTGATCACAGAGACCATTTGCAACTTCGATTTTTTAGACCTCCAGTCATGGCTCCAAGAAGTGTTCCTTGACCACAGCGATGAGATTGGGCTCTGGGAGTCCAATTTGGCCCTGTACCTTTTTCCCCAGATACACCACTTCCCCAAATTCTCCCTCAAATTCCAAGCCCATTATATTCCCGACCAGAGGGCCATCGTTTCATCATCTGGAGATGTCCTCTTCTTCATCACTCTCGAAGACATTGACCAAATGATGCAAATTCCTCGTGCAGATTCTGTCTCTCCTTTCGACCTAGAGATCCTTACAGAGCTGTATCAAAAGATGACCTTTCCACAGAGAGCTCAAATTTTCGAGTTGTTCCTTCCCACCTCTGCTCAATTCCCTTCCACCAATCCACCTTACCGGTCATCCATGTTCTCCACCAAGGGAAACCAGATCATTTCCTCTCTTTGCACTCTATTAGGATACTATTCCGACCAGTGGGTAGACGAGCTCATTCTGGGTTTTCTATCCATTTTCTCCACTGATGAAAAACCGACTACCCAGTTCGATTTTAGTACCTTCTTGGCCAATAATATTCACTAACAGTTCATGAATTTTGGCATGGAAGGCATGTTCAGATATTCTTCTATATTGGCCTACATGTTCGTTTTCTATCAAGCAGACAAGTTCAGTTTTTCAATGCAGAAAATGGATGCAGATGGAAAGCCTCAACTAGTAACAACATGGACCTCTTTGTTGAAGCGTAACTCTGTTGAATACAACTTCAAAGCATTCATTGATTAGTTTTACCACCCGGTGGTAAGCATGTTGAGTGGCAAGCCTGAGCCACGAATAAACGATGAATTCCAGAGAATTTTGCATCTCTCGGACAATGCAAAGACAGAAGACTGGTACCTGTACCAAAACCACACCGAGATCAGAGTTTTCGGGTGCGAATTGGCACCTTACAAACTACCTCAATATATGTCGTTAAGAATCTTTGCGTTAGAATATATTATACAGATAATGAATTCAGATGACATTCATTTTGTTTCCCTGAAGAAGAAGCAACAATTGAGAATCAAGGGCCAGATTGGTTCTTTCATCTGCAATAGTCGAGGCATCAGGGAAGAAGCTGACAGAATGATGAAGGAGATGAAATTATTTACGAGTTTCACATGGCACTATGATCCATGTGGGATTATTTCAGAAATGTGGATGAAAAATAAAAACATCCCGTATGTTCATGAGTCCAAACCAGAGATCGAAAAATTTGCAAATCAGACAGTGTGGACGCCTGACACCTTGGTTGAAGTGGAATAGCAGGTTGAAGCAGAGAAGTAGGTTCCTCCAACAACTGTGCAACAAACTACCACGCCACAGGTCCCTAAGGAGAAGAGGCCTCGACAGGATTCATCTTCGCCTGTAACAGAGGTATCATTAGAAGAGTTCCAAATGCACACCAAGAGGCCAAAGACAGTTTCAACGTCTGGTACGACAACAGAACAAGAGGCCCCGCCTACCACAGTAATAAAGTTGGTCATTCCACTGTTTGGTTTGAGCCTTTATCAGGGCATCACCCCAACAATACCTAAGAAATCCACAGACTCTCCCCTGAATGATCAGCCAAGCAAGACTGGGCCTAAATTGGGCATCTTCGAGAAATACGAGATGATCAAGAAGAAGAATCAAACCCTTACTAGCAACACTTATGCCCAGTTTCAGAAACAAACTTCGACTATGCAGCATAGACTGTTGTCTTCATTTGACACAGAGAATGATAGGATGCACATGGCCTACCTCCAAGTGCAGGTACCGGATTCCAAGGTGATCTCAGACTACAAGAGGGCCACCTTCGAATTCCAGGTGAAGGACGTACACCTAGCAAATCAGATGGATCTGCAAAAACAAACAGGGGATATGGTTTTTCACACATTGGCACATGCTTAAGCTTCTGTAGCAAAGTTTTAGGTATCATTGAACAATGCTCAAACACAGCTCAAGTTGGAGAAGATATGTTCTTTCGTGAAGGACAACCGAATCAAAACTTTGGAGGAGATGGTCCTCAAGATCGGCTACGATCCTTCGAATGTCAAAGATGTAGAGGAGATGATAAATAAAAATAATGTAGACATTGCTTCCTTGAGGAAATAGTTGAAACTCCCACCCACAAAAGACTCACAGGCTAAGGAGATAGCAGAGAAGGAAGGCGAGAAGGATGAAATGCTCAAGCTGCTCATGGAGCAGAATGCACAGCTCAAAGAGATGGAAGCTGAGATGGAGAAATTAATAAAAGACAAGGAGCAAATGAATCCAATGGAAGTCATTCCATTGAGTTCCATTCCTATCTCAGGAGCAAGCACAACAGCAGTAACAAAAATCCCATCTGCAACACCAGTGACACCACAAGAAGGGACAACAGACCTTGCCAAATCCATGGAGAAGATGAACATGCAAGAAACAGAAATCAACAGGCTGAAGAAGGAAGTTGAGAACCTCCAAGAACTCAAAACTTCTTTCCAAACCAGTCTATCTAAAGAGAAGTAGGTAACTGAGAAGCTAAGGAAGGAACTACAACAGCTCCAAAAACAAACAGTGGCAGGGAAGACTTTGGCTGAGGTCAAAGAGAATGTATGGATAGACATCATAAAGTCCATAAATGAAATATGGCCAATGATCCAGATTATGTTTGAACAGAATGAGTTGGTCCAGAGGAGCCAACAAGCCATTGAGAAGATTAGAATAGAGTTGGGAGACATGCCAACACAAGCAAATGAGATCATCAGATTCTTAAATTCTAAGAACGGAGAAGAGCTAGAAGAACTGAAGATCGAGGACATAACAGAGACCATAATTGAGGTAAAGAGGGTTTTGACTAAGAGAAGTCTAATGCTTCAGCTGGAAGAAAAGGTTCAGGTCATGGACCAAGGAGTACAAAGGTTCTTCAACAAAATTGATTCTCTCTAAAAGAAAGGTCTACCTGGTCTGAAAGTCATTAATGATAAATTAATGACACTCCCAGATTATAAAAAGAGACTGTCTGAAGTGTCTAAAGACAGTTCAAAGTTTGCTGGCATACAAGGGAGCATCACTAGAAAATCATTCCTGGACGCCCTTCAGTTGGAAATCAGTATCCAACATGAGATTCGATACATTTTCCTCACAAAGCCCACATTTTCTAAATATACGGAAATGGATGAAGTGTATCGGAGACTAATCAAAGTCACTGTGCCTAGTCATATGAGATGGGAGGAGCTCTGCGATCTTATCTATTAACAAATGAGTTGTCCAGGTCGAGTCACCTGTCCAGTCAGAAGAGGTTACACAGGAACCTCGCCAACGACCTACCCCTGAAATTCCGCATGCAGTTGTACCGAGTCATCAAGCAGTTTTGATTAGTTAAATCAGTTAGGCTAAAAATAGAATGAGCATGTCCTAATCAGTTATGACATGAACGTTTGTAATTTGAATTATAAATACTTCACTTTTTGAAGTATTGGGGGTTGTTTATCTTCACACCCTGATGCTATCAGAATGTAACCATTTTGAAGAATATCTGCCATTAATAAAGAGGAAGCATTTTTACAGGATTCTTGCATGTATTCACTGGTGATGTTTATTCTCTAAGTTGAATGTTTTTCTTTCTTTGTGATCATTTTGTTTTCTAAAAATAATCTTTAAAAGTAATGCATGTTGCAGGATTTATCTTAGATACCCTGTTTCCGACTTTAAAGGTTTTAATGTTTATCTTCCGAGGTTTTCAATTAAGGAATTCTTAACTGCTTCTTAGTTGAATTATCTATCTCATCTTTTCTTCTGTCCATCATTTAAAATTATTGAAGATCCAGTGAGTATATTATCTTGCCCTATGGAAGTATTCCTTTACGTTTATGGTTTGTATCTCATATTGATTATAACACAGACCCCATAGCCCGATGGAGGTGTAGACTGTCTCAACCAATTCATAAACACTTTTACAACCAAACCTACCTGTTCGTTTACCTAGCCTAATATCTAAAGTTAGAAAACAAAGATAAATCATATAGAGAGATCCCTCTCTGAAGCTGGAAGGGCTAGATCCTAGATTTAAAAGCGGTTGGATAAAGTTACATTCATAGATTTCTTCTTTTTCAACCTCTAGGAAATTTACCAAGTGTTAACATAATGGTGACTCCACTGGGAAAGAACTAAAAAAATGATAATTTCACGTTTTCTTTCCCCGAAAAAGAACGTTTGATTTTGAGAAGAAGGTAATGTTTAGAGGTTGATCAAACTTTGTACATATTATTTTCATACTCACAAAATTAAAAAATATATATATAAAAACCAAAAAATAGTTCTGGCTCCCAAGAAAGTTCACACTCAATCTCATCCCGACCTAGAATCCGCGATAGTGATAGTAACCCTGAGCAGTTTTTCAGGTGAAACACCTTAGCTTCTGGTTCAGTGAGTTATACTCCCCTTCATAAGTCTCCTTCATTTTCAGGAGAACCAGATATTTCTCAAAACCTTGATCTTGATCCCTTTCCACAACGAAGCCTGGTTAGAACATGGTCTGAATCTTTTGTGTCTAGACTCGTCTTTGACCCAACTGTGTTGCAACCTCGAACCCCTGAAGTTCTGTCTCCCACGTCTAAACCAAGTTTCACCCCCTCAGTAATATCTAGTCCCTCCTCTCCCTCATTTGCAGTCGCTACCTCGTCGACCATTCAGGTTGTCGCCCCACCTTCCCCCACTCATCATGGCAGATCGATATACTCCTCTGGCATTGGATGCACTACTACATGCCATGCCCCAAGACTACCAAACTTGACTTCCACAGTTTGACACAACCAGACCTTTAAACACCCAACAACATGTGGACAAAATGAATGACTACTTTGATTTGCAAGAAGTCAACGAAGTTGACGTCCAAATGAGATTGTTCGCCCAAAGTATAACAGGAGACATAAAGAAATGGTTCAAAGCTTTACCCGCCGCCTCAATCCCTAACCTTGTCGCATTCCAAAGAAGTTTTCTTGATAGATGGGAGGTAAAGAAAAACCCTCTCCAGATACTGTCAGAATACGAAACTATAAGAAGAAATCAAGGTGAGTCAGTACAGGATTATTGCACCCGTTTTAATAATCTGTACAATGCTATTCCAGCTGAAATTAAACCTCCACAGGGGCTGGCATTGATAAAATTCCCGGATGGATTTGATGCGGATATGTCATACCAATTAAGACAAAGAAACTCTACCACCTTAGCAGATATGTGGAATAGTGCTATAAGTGTGGAAGCCAATCTGTTGGTGAAACGGGCCCGTCAAAGGTCAGAAAGGAGAGTCACGATCAAAGAAGAACCTTCCACATCGACCACTGATTCCAAATTGGATTCTATGTTCAGAACATTAGAATTATTGATGGAAAGAGAAAATATTTCAGACAGAAATCCTCTGAGAGACAACACACATGCTCCTCAGATTTAGAACCCCAATTTTAGGAGAAACCCTCCTCAAATCAGACAAAGAGATCCTAGGGATCAAAGAGATCAAAGGGATCAGAGAGGTCCTGATCATCCGATCAGACCTCCTCTACAAGAAAACTACGCTGATGAAGGGGGTGAAATGATTGAAGAGATGGAAGATACACACATCAACCTCATGGGCATTCATGACAATGAAGCTATTTTCCTCACCCAAGAAGAGCAGGAACTCTTTCTGCTAAATCAAACAAAGGTAAGTGAAGAAGTTGAAGATGTAGGACAACTGGCCTTTGATAATGCTATTTTGTAGGTACATCGGCAATACAATTTATGGAGTAAGAAGGCAGAAGGGAGTTCTCCAAAGAAGGTCACTGAAACTAAGAAGGTAGTTGAAACCAAGCAGACCCGTGATCCATCTACCGGGAAGACTTCCGAGAAGACTGCTGATGAGAAAACTGCTGCTGAGAAAGTCCCTGAGAAAACTAAGGTAGACACTCCCGTGAAGAAAAACATCACCATTTTAAAAAGACCATCACAGCCTGAGGTGTCACCTGTTAATCCACCGAGTTCTTTTGAGCCGAAGAATTTGGTGGACAAGCCAAAACTGATGAGCCAAGGTAAAACTCTCACACCCTTTAGCCTGGAGGGGGAATTGGCCAAAATAAAAATTCCCATCCCACTTACAGAGTTGATGAACAGAGACGGGTATCATTCACAGGTAATAAAAGCACTAGCCATTGAACCTGACATAGGCACCAATGCCTTGACTATTGGATCAATGACTCATTCAGACACTGTGAACCTTACTAACGATCATCCCGAACTCCTTTTCGGACCTGAAGTAGATGGCCGAGATGATACTGGTGATGTAGCTCCCTTTTACATCAGTTTAAACATACACGGCTTGATATTGCATAATGCCATGTTGGATTCAGGTGCCTCACATAATCTGATGCCTAAAGAAGTAATGGAAAAACTATGATTGGAGGTCACCAGACCGTACAAGGATTTACACTCATTCGACTCCAGCAAAGTCAAATGTATTAGTTTGATCAAGGACCTATGCATCACCCTGGTTCAGATCCCTTCAAAAAGCATGGTAATGGATGTGGTGGTTGTAGACATCCTGCCTAAGTATGGAATGTTGCTATCCCAGTCTTGGGGAGCTAAGTTGAAAGGAACCTTGCAGCTGGATATGTCTTACGCCACTATCCCAGTGTTTGGACAACAGAGGAGGTTATACAGAGAAACATTGATGAATTACATGGTCATTAGTCAAGAAAAACCGCACAATTACCCCCTTTACTCTGCACATTTTGATTTAGATTCGTTCATATTGTACAATGATGGTGATACAGAAGAGAAAGATACTCAGCTGATGGAAGATGTATCTAGTCAAGATGAAGGTCCAGAAATCGGTGAGGTAGCAAAGATGAAAAATGTAATCACTGAAGAATTACCCGTCGATTTCTGGAGTATGGATTTTGATGGAGCTGTGAGTAAAGAAGGAGCAGGAGCTGGAGTCTAGCTGCATAATCATGAAAACAGGTATTCAGAAAATCATTCCTACAAATTAAATTTCTAGTGCACGAACAATGTTCCCGAGTATGAAGCTTTAATGCTCGGTCTGAAGCTGTTGAAAAACATTGGTGCTAAGCAGATAATGGTAAGGGGTGACTCTGAATTAATAATCAAGCAAATTAAAGGTGAGTATGTTGCTAAACATCCACGCCTTAGAGCCTACAGGAATGTTTTTCTTGATGCTTTGAAGTGTTTTAATGAGGTTGATTTGCAGGTAATGCCGAGAGGATAGAATATTCTGGCCAACAGATTGGCTACGTCATCAGCCTCCTGGAAGATTCCTTTCTGCCAAACTCACCCATACATTATTGAAGTGAAATGCAGACCAATGGTTCCCGATAATATCAGGTACTGGAAAGTGTTTGGAAATGATGATCAGATAGAGGACTTTCTGCAATGCAAGAACGATTTTGAATGTACAAATATAGATTTAGAAAATGAAGACGAGAATGTAAATAATTCTGAGTTTGAAATAGATAGTGTGAATATTGTAGATTCAGGAGTAGATACAGTAGATTCAGGAGAGTTAGGGGATGACGAAATAGATGCCAAGGTTTTACAGTTGAAAAGCAATGTTTTACCTAGAGGGCTTGTTCCTTTAGAAGATCTGTTTGACAGTAACGATGTAGCTAAGAAACCAAAAATAGAAGCTCATGGAAAAGAGGTAGAGGAATGTAATATAGGGACTGAAGAGAAGCCTAGGATGGTCAAACTATCCAAATCATTACCCCCAGAACAAAAGCTTAAATACATTGAGCTATTCAAAGAATATTCAGACGTTTTCGCCTGGAGCTATGAAGATTTGAAAGCCTATGATACCAGCATCATACAACACAAAATTCCCATAAAGGAAGACCAAAAACCATTTAGGCAGAAACTTAGGAGGATAAATACCAAGTTGCTTCCCCTGATAGAAAAATAAATCAAGAAAATTTACAATGCCAAGATCATAGTCCCACTACGTTTCTCTAAGTGGGTCTCTAATTTAGTCCCTACACGGAAGAAAACCGGGGAAATCAGGCTCTGTATTGATTTCCAAAATCTGAACAAAGTATCCCTGAAATATAATTACCCATTATTGAAAATGGACCACCTCCTGCAAAGGGTGGTCGGGTCCAGTAGGATATCTCTATTGGATGGTTTCTCAGGCTACAACCAGGTCCTAGTTCACCCGGACGATCAAGATAAAACTGCTTTTACCACACCATGGGGCACTTTCATGTATGTAAATATGCCTTTTGGTCTGATGAATGCAGGAGCTACGTTTCAGAGGGCAATGTATATTGCCTTCGTGGAAGAATCTGGTAAATTTATCGTCGTTTATTTAGATGATGTGACTGAGTTTTCCAAATCTGATGATGAACACCTGTGACACCTTAGACGAGTTTTCGAGAAATGTAGAAGGTTTGGGATTTCTTTAAATCCTAAGAAGTGTCTTTTTGGGTTAGAAGAAGGAAAACTGCTGGGACACATCATCTCTAAAGATGGAATCAGAATAGACCCCAGCAAAATCGATGCCATACTAAAGTTAGAACACCCAAGAAACCTCAAAGAACTACAGTCTTTTATAGGGAAAATTAACTTTCTACGAAGATTCATTCCAAATCTGGCCGAACTCCTCCGAAACATTACAAACATGCTTAAAAAGGACATAAAAATAAAATGGGACTCTGAGTCTAGACAATCCTTCGAACAAGTCAAATGAGCACTCACAGAAGCCCCAGTTTTGATCAATCCCGATTTCAGTAAAGATTTCTATCTTTTTTCTTTCACCTCTAAACATACTATAGCAGCGGTATTACTGCAGAAGAACAGTGAAGGGTATGAAAAACCCATAGATTTCTTCATCAAATCTTTAAGAGATGCTTCCCTGAACTACAATATTATGGAGAAGCAGGCTTTTGCCTTAGTAAAAGCCATAAAGGATTTCAGGGTCTATATTCTCCATTCTCACACCATAGCTTATGTTCCGAATGCGGTAGTAAAGGATATCTTGACACAGGATAACCCTAATGGAAGAAGGGGAAAATGGATTACTGTCATTTTAGAATACGATATAGAGATTAAGACCACAAAACTGATCAAAGGCTAAGGCCTTGCAAAATTAATGGCTGAAACTAACTTCCAGGCTCTTGACATTAATTTTCTAGATGTGGCAGATGAACAGGGCGAGATGGCGACTCCAAACATTAGAGAGGTGTTTCTCAACTCTCCATGGTATGCAAACCTTTATTCGTGTTACAAAATTTACAAGATCCCCCTGGTTTAACTAAGACTAAAGCTAGATTTTTAAAGTTGAAAGCTTTGAAATTCTGTATTCTAGAAGGAAATTTGTATTGGAAAGACCCTGCAGGTATTCTTTTAAATTGTTTACTGAAATATGAAGTTGATAAAGTTTTGCAAGAGTTTCATGCAGGAGAATGTGGTGGTCATTTGAACTGGAAGGTTACAGCCAACAAAATACTTAGAGCAAGATTTTACTAGCCCTCCTTGTTTGCAGACGTACATCAGAAAGTAACAGCATGTCACCAGTGTCAACTGTTTGAAGGGAAAAGGAAAATCCTTCCTCTACCTCTTAAACCAATCTCAGTTGAGGCTCCTTTTTAGCAATGGGGACTCGATTTCATTGGAGAAATACACCCTCCGTCTTCAGGACAACATAGGCGGATTCTTACTGCCACTGATTATTTTACCAAATGGATCGAGGTTGTACCAAGAAGGCAATCCACTGACTCAGTAATTATCAAATTCCTTGAAAAAAATATTTTTCTCGTTTTGGTTGTCCTAGAAAGATTATCACTGACAATGCAGCTTCCTTTCGGTCGAAGAAACTCATAGATTTCTGCAACTGGTATCACATTGGTTTGGGGCATTCCACAACCTACTACCCTCAAGGGAATGGGTTGGCAGAGTCTTCAAACAAAAATTTGGTAAATATCATCAAGAAAACATTGCAGGAAAACAAAAAATCATGGCACGATAAGTTTGTATTTTCTTTATGGGAAGATAGACTGACCACCAACAGGTCAATCGACATGTCACCTTACCAGCTGGTCTATGGTACAGAGGTAGTTTTCCCTACTTCTCTAGGAGTCCCTGTCATGAAATTACTTCAAGAGGTGCAAGTTGAGCCAAATGACTCACAGAGAAGAATCAACTAGATGATTCATTTGCAATAGACTAGAGAAGAAGTTTTCAACAAAACACAGGTCATCCAAGAAAACATCAAGAAGATTTTTGACAAATGAACCAAGGAAGATGATTTTGAGCTGGGAGATCTGGCGTTGAGATGGGATGCTAGGAACGAGGACAAGGGAAAGCATGGAAAATTTTACAACCTGTGGACAGGGCCTTACATGATCCAAGATTTCAGAGGAAACAATGCTTTCTTGCTAAACAATGTCGATGGGTCAGACCTTCCAGGAGCACCTATGAATGGCAGAATGATGAAACATTATGTCCCACCTCAGTAAAAGATTTGAAGAACTCACTCTCCATTGTACATACCAGTTTAATTTTTATTTTTTCACGTGCATTTTCTGAGTGGGAAACATTAGTCAGTCGGTTGAAGCCCGAAGAGAAGGCCCTAAGATGTTGACCATTGTTTTTCCAAGTTTTGAGAATAAGACCAATGAAGGATACTAGGCAGATATGTTCAGAATGACTGGAACCAGAATTCTTGGCACTTAATAGGGCAAGTACCATCCCCAGGTGGAGCCGTTGTTATCACCCCATAAATTATGGGAATCAACTGATGACTTGGATATTATCTGTATCTAGTGTTTTTATTGACAAATGATTTTTCATTCTACAAATAATTTGAGAAAAAGGAAAAAGAAAAAGAAAAGGAAAAAGAAAAGAAAAGAAAAGAAAAAAGAAAAAGAAAAGAAAAGAAAAAGAAAAGAGGTCATAAAAGAATTGAAAAAAAAAAAGCCCCATGCAATAATAGTAACTTGGCCATACCTTTCAAGCATGGCCAAGTTCTTTTTAAATTTAATGTTTCTAGGTTAGTGAATAAATCTGACCAGACTGTCTAATCCTGGTCAGATAGCCCTTAGGTTAGATGAGTGAATAAATCTGAACAGACTGTCTAATCCTGGTCAGATAGCCCTTAGGTTAGATTAGTGAATAAATCTAACCAGACTGTCTAATCCTAGTCAGATAGCCCTTAGGTAGAGTAATTTCTTAACCCAACAGTTTAATCTGGGTTAATTGTCCTAGGAAGATAGGTTAGCATGTAGGTTAGTTGCTTCATTTTCTTCACCACCCATGAAACCAGATTGATGAAAATGCTACACCATGTCTCCATTGCCTAAGAATAGTTTAGATGATGTCCCCTTGGTGGTGTCTATGTGAAAAGATTGGGAAAAACCAATAAAAGGAACTTATCCTAAGTTTTCCCGACACATCCTTTTTCCGCTCATGATTTATATTTCCTACACTTATCAGCAGTCCAGATCATGGCGCTCATATCTATGGCACACAGAGCATTCTGGAGCCCCCCTAGTGTTCTTCTTTTAACCAGGGGGGGGGGGGTCCGGAATCGGTAATAAGAATCACGCATATCTGGACAGTCCAAGAACAAGCGCGTTGATCCACGGCCCAAATTTGATTCCGGACCCCCCCCCCTCGTGTCCGTTCTACCTTTAATGGAGGGGGGGGGGTCCATAATGAGTAATGAATGACGTGCTAAGATCTGCGGCCAGGAAATGGGCGCACAGATCAATGGTTTACAATGGTTTCTGGACCCCCCTTGGTGTTCTACTTTTAACCTAAGGAGGGGGGTCCAGAATGGATATTCCCTCCGACGGGCCCCTTGTCACAGGTGGCACAAATCTATTGGTCCTGAAATCTTTTCCCCATATGCCATCTGACAGCCTTCATCACTCAGGGACATCATCCTCCATTGATGCCACTTGTTCCACTTATTCC
>ML791796.1:127521-158572 GCA_009831015.1 Picea engelmannii
ATTTTCGAGTTGTTCCTTCCCACCTCCACTCAATTCCCTTCCACCAATCCACCTTACCCATCATCCATGTTCTCCACCAAGGGAAACCAGATCATTTCCTCTCTTTGCGCTCTGTTAGGATACTATTCTGACCAGTGGGTAGACGAGCCCATTCTGGGTTTTCTATCCATTTTCTCCACTGATGAAAAACCCACCACCCAATTGGATTTCAGTACCTTCTTGGCCAACAATATTCACGAACAGTTCATGAATTTTGGCACGGAAGGCATGTTCATATATTCTTCTATGTTGGCCTACATCTTCATTTTCTATCAAGTAGACAAGTTCAGTTTTTCAATGCAGAAAATGGACGCAGATGGAAAGCCTCAACCAGTAACAGCATGGACCTCTTTGTTGAAGTGTAACTCTCTGAATACAACTTCAAAGCATTGATTGATCAGTTTTACCACCTGGTGGTAAGCATGTTGAGTGGCAGGCCTGAGCCACAAATAAATGATGAAGTCCAGAGAATTCTGCATCTCTCGGACAATGCAAAGACAGGAGACTGGTACCTGTACCAAAACCACACCGAGATCAGAGTTTTCGGGTGTGAATTGGCACCTTACAAACTACCTCAATATGTGTCGGTAAGAATCTTTGTGTTAGAATATATTACACAGATAATGAATTCAGATGACATTCATTTTGTTTCCCTAAAGAAGAAGCAGCAATTGAGAATCAAGGGCTAGATTGGTTCTTTCATCTGCAATAGTCGAGGCGCCGGGGAAGAAGCTGACAGAATGCTAAAGGAGATGAAATTATTTATGAGTTTCACATGGCACTATGATCCATGCGGGATCATTTCAGAAATGTGGGTGAAAAATAAAAACATCTCGTATGTTCATGAGTCCAAGCCAGAGATCGAAAAATTTGCAAATCAGACAGTGTGGATGCCTGACACCTTGGTTGAAGTGGAACAACAGGTTGAAGCGGAGCAACAGGTTCTGTAAAAACTGTGCAACAAACTACCACACCATAGGTCCCTAAGGAGAAGAGGCCTTGACAAGATTCATCTCCGCCTGTAACGGAGGTATCATCAGAAGAGTTCCAAATGCACACCAAGAGGCCAAAGACAGTTTCAACATCTAGTATGATAGCAGAACAAGAGGTCCCGCCTACCACAGTAATTAAGCTGGTCATTCCATCATTTTTTTCGAGCCTTTATCAGGGCATCACCCCAACAGTACCTAAGAAATCCACAGACTCTCCCCTGAATGATCAGCCAGGAAAGACTGGGCCTAAATTGGGCATCTTTGAAAAATATGAGATGATCAAGAAGAAGAATCAAACCCTTACTAGCAACACTTATGCCCAGTTTCAGAAACAAACGTCGACTGTGCAACATAGACTGTTGTCTGCATTTGACACAGAGAAGTGTAGGATGCACATGGCCTACCTCCAAGCGTAGGTACCGGATCCCAAGGTGATCTCAGACTATAAAAGGGCCACCTTTGAATTCCATGCGAAGGACATACACCCAGGAGATCAGATGGATCTGCACAAACAAACAGAGGAGATGGTTTTTCACACATTGGCACATGCTTCAGCTTCTGCAACAAAGTTTCAGGTATCATTGAACAATGCTCAAACGCAACTCAATTTGGAGAAGATATCTTCTTTCGCGAAGGACAACCAAATCAAAACTTTGGAGGAGTTGGTCCTCAAGATCGGCTAGGATCCTTTGAATGTCAAAGCTGTAGAGGAGATGATAAAGAAAAAGAATGCAGACATCTCTTCCTTGAGGAAACAGTTGAAACTCCCACCCACAAAAGACTCACAGGATAAGGAGATAGTAGAGAAGGAAGGCGAGAAAGATGAAATGCTCAAGCTGCTCATGGAGCAGAATGCACAACTCAAAGAGATGGAGGCTGAGATGGAGAAATTACTAAAAGATAAGGAGCAAATGAAGCCAATGGAATTCATTCCATTGAGTTCCATTCCTATCTCAGGAGCAATCACAACAGCAGTAATAGAAATTCCATCTGCAACACCAGTGACACCACAAGAAGGGACAACAGACCTTGCCAAATCCATGGAGAAGATGAACCTGCAAGAGACAGAAATCAACAGGCTGAAGAAGGAAGTTGAGAACCTCCAAGAACTCAAAACTTCTTTCCAAACCAGTCTATCCAAAGACAAGTAGTTAACTGAGCAGCTAAGGAAGGAACTACAATAGCTCCAAAAACAAACACTGGCAGGGAAGAATTTGGTTGAGGTCAAAGAGAATGTATGGACAGACATCATAAAGTCCATAAATGAAATATGGCCAATGATCCAGATTATGTTTGAACAGAATGAGTTGGTCTAGAGGAGCCAACAGGCCATTGATAAAATTAGAATAGAGTTGAGAGACATGCCAACACAAGCAAATGAGATCATCATATTCTTAAATTCTAAGAACAGAGAAGAGCTAGAAGAACTGAAGATCGAGGACAAAACATAGACCATAATTGAAGTAAAGAGGGTTTTGACTAAGAGAAGTCTAATGCTTTAGCTGGAAAAGGTTCAGGTCATGGACCAAGGAGTACAAAGGTTCTTCAACAAAATTGATTCTCTCCAAAAGAAAGGTCTACCTGGTCTGAAAGTCATTAATGATAAATTAATGACACACACATATTATAAAAAGAGACTGTCTGAAGTGTCTAAAGACAGTTCAAAGTTTGCTGGCATACAAGGGAGCATCACTGGCAAAGCATTCCTAGATGCCCTTCAGTTGGACATCAATATCCAACATGAGATTCGATACATTTTCCTCACAAAGCCCATGTTTGCTAAATATACGGAAATGGATGAAGTGTATCGGAGACTAATCAAAGTCACTGTGCCTAGTCATATCAGATGGGAGGAGCTCTGCAATCTTCTCGATTAACAAATGAGTTGTCCAGGCCTAGTCACATGTACAGTCAGAAGAGGTTACACAGGAACCTCGCCAACGACCTACCCCAGAAATTTCGCATGCAGTTGTATCGAGTCATCAAGCAGTTTTGATTAGTTAAATCAGTTAGGCTAAAAATAGAATGAGCACGTCCTGATCAGTTATGACAGGAATGTTTGTAATTTGAATTATAAATACTTCACTTTTCGAAGTATTGGGGGTTGTTGATCTTCACACCCTGATGCTATCAGACTGTAACCATTTTGAAGAAGATCTGCCATTAATAAAGAGGAAGCATTTTTACAGGATTCTTGCTTGTATTCACTAGTGATGTTTATTATCTAAGTTGAATGTTTTTCTTTCTTTGTGATCATTTTGTTTTCTAAAACCTAACGCATGTTGCAGGATTTATCTTAGATACCCTGTTTTCGACTTTAAAGGTTTTAATGTTTATCCTTTGAGGTTTTCAATTAAGGAATTCTTAACTGCTTCTTAGTTGAATTATCTATCTCATCTTTTCTTCTGTCCATCATTTAAAATTATTGAAGATCCAGTGAGTATATTATCTCACCCTATGGAAGTATTCCTTTACTTTTATGGTTTGTATCTCATATTGATTATAACACAGACCCCATAGCCCAATGGAGGTGTAGACTATCTCAACCAATTCATAAACACTTTTACAACCAAACCTACCTGTTCCTTTACCTAGCCTAATATCTAAAGTTAGAAAACAAAGCTAAATCATATAGAGAGATCCCTCTCTGAAGTTGGAAGGGCTAGATCCCAGCTTTAAAAGAGGTTGGATAAAGTTACCTTCGTAGATTTCTTCTTTTTCAACCTCTAGGAAATTTACCAAGTGCTAACAGATACCTCGCCTTTCGTTTCTCATTGTTTTCCCAACTAGCATTATCGGTAGGTTTTTTATCCCCCTTACCCTTCTTTCGTTGTTTTTCCTTCCCTTCAGGCTGCTGGGTGGCCTTTGGGTTAGTCGACTGCATAGTGTGCACCTCCGATGTTTTGGTAGGGGGATCAGCCAAAGAAGTAGTTTGGATGGCCGCTGTGTGTTGTATAGATAACTATTGCAACTGCTTTGTCAATTTCTCAACGAGCTTTGTTTGTGTTGAACCAACAATACCATCGACATGTGGTCCAACTCTCTATCTAGTTTTATCAAGGATTGAACGTGGTGCATCTGGAAACATGTTGTATAATAAACCGGACTGAGAATATATGAGATCAAATTGTTGAGCCCTCATGATGGCATCTTCTTTGGAGAATACTCCCAACGTCGCGACGTCTTTGGATAACTATGGGACCAAAGACTTAAGGAACCACTCAAGAATGAATGCTGGTGGGACTGGCACCTTGATTAAACTCTTCTAGCGTCTCCATTCTCGAATGTGATCAGAGATATGGTACGTTGTTGTCTATTCAAAATTGGCGAGCAGCTCTGTGCCCGCATCGTATCTCACAGGTAATTGGAAATGGTTTAGGAAAGCCATTTCCATTCGTCAAAGGAAGAGAATCTTGAGTGATCGAGCTCAATGTGCCATTTCGCAACACTCCCACTCCTAATGAGAGTATGTTGAAACAATCACAATTGTACATAGTCATATTTCAATGAGTTAGATGAGCACCAAAGATGGAAGGTAGTCACATGATCTCTTGGATCTTCATTAGTCTTGGCTTCGAACTTTGGAATGTCCGAAGGAAACTTTGTCAGCATAGGAGGCCAACGCAGATTGTGACAAATAGGGTCATTCAACAACTTTGTCAAATATGGCAAGTGTAATTTTGTCAGGAAAGGTAGCTTGGGTTGTTGGTGATAACCTGGGAAAAAGGGGCCTGGAGTTTGACTGGCACCAGGTTGCTAAGAAAATTTTAGTTGTTGGCCCAGATTCTGGTAGAAACCATGGCCAGCATATGGATTTTGCGTATGTGGAGACATCATCGACTGGTTTCCAAAATAGGACATAGATGGTTGGGCATGCATTACATTCGAAGGAATTTGGGAAGGGTTACCCCATGTCAGTCCCGTGGGGATAGGCATAGTGGTTTGTCCGGGGTTCCATTGATTGTGGAAATAATTACCCTATATCGGCATTTCGGATGAGGGAACGGATCCCTTACAAGAATTCCAAGGCCCTAATGCGGAAGAAGTTTCTATGTTTTCCCCCTGTGCAGGAATAGTACCCTACATAGGAGTAGATTGTCCAAAAATGGGATTGCCCCCAGTTGGGAAAGTGGTTGACGAGAAGGTGTTTTTACCAAACATTTTGTTCAAAGAAAATGATGTCGAACCTACCGGCATACTATGCGAAGGTGGTCCTTGACTCCCTGCTCCAAATAAAATATTGTGTGTAGGTTGCCCTACGAATTTCTAATGCAATCCGCCGAGTGAAGGGGACGAAGGAGGGATATGACCTCCTCCATAAGGGAAAGCATTAAAAGGAGCAGGAGTGCCCCCCATGTGATCTTGCAGACGATCACTAGAGCTCCCTGCCCCCAGACCTAAAGTTTGTAAAGTGGAGTAGGAAAGTACAAGACTTGTACCTGAACTAGGCATCCCATATGAGAACGAAGGGCCTATCGCACTTAGTGTGAAAGGGGGTGTGGCCGCCACTGAAGAAGGTATCGGACCACTGTGCGAGGTAGTGGCGGCCGAAACCATGGTGGTTCGGACTAGTGACAGTGGGTTAGGAGGTGGAAATGCTCCTGTGGTGACAACCGTAGTGGGAATTGAAGAATTCCTAGAAGAAGTAACAACATTTGTTTCCATTGCGGTGTGCAACACTGTCTGTTGGGCAGGCACAATTTCTTATGACCCAGTCGCTTCAAAAGACCCTTGTTGGGCTAGCTTTCTCCCTAATGGCGGCGCGGGTGGCTCCATTGTAATCGGTGGTAGGCCAAGAAGCCTTCGTGACCAGCGGAGCTCGGAATCCTCCACTGTGTGAGAAGATCCATGACACTCTAAGGTAGTCTAAATGTTCAAAAGTAACACACACTACAAAAAATCCCTAGGAGATAAGACATGCAAACACTAATTAATTGTAAGAACAGTTACAACAACCAACATTAGAGAAACTTACTGGTGCAATTGCAACTCGAAAATGGAAGCACCCTCTGAGTATACTCTGTAAAGCATGGCCTGATGTCTGTCCTAGGTACTGCGGCATACCCCTGTTGTCACCTGTGTATGTCCCTAAAAAAGATGGGTAACTAGGTTGCCAGCGCGCGAACAGTCACCAGGTGGGTACAGTCGAAAGTTGGGTAGACCACAATGAGTAGGGTATCGAGCTTGAAACCTATCAAGGGTATCGAGAGAAAATGGTCCAGAAGAAAACTGAGGACGTCAAACGGATTCGAGACCCACGAATCCCCGTGGCAAATGAAAACGACGGAATCCCAAGACAAGCCCTTTATGTGTGTTCTCCACTATGATTGGTCCAGCTTTGGAGGGGTTATCTCCACTACCTTTCCACACGTGACCTCATGTTTATCCCCTATGTTATAGGGGGGTCCCGGATAACTTCCATGATACTGGACTTAGACACTCCCTAACTCAGAATCCAATGTTTGATTTGAAATGGCCTTGAAGAGTTTCCTCTCCAACCTAATCCAAGGCCCTAATCCTGAACTAGTTGGTTAACCCTACAAACATGAAAGTCTAATAAATTTTAGATTGTAGTGTTAATTTTATGGCTTTGTCTTATGTTAAGGGGTATGGAAGTGAAACTGATGATGTGTAAAAGACAAAATAAAAAATGAGTAAGAAGCTGGAAACAAAAAATTTTCTTAACGCAAAATTTCAACAACTTTTCAATTTTTTTTTGTTTTTTAACTTTTCTAAGATTTTGAACAGCAAACTCAAAAGAAATTTCACTTGACTAAAAGTTACTTATGATCTAAGTAAACTGCAAGAACTTATGAAATAAACGACTTTTCCTTGGCTAATAATGTAGAAACACACATTTCAACCAAACAAGAAAATGAAAGGAGATTTTTTATTTATTTAAATGCTAGTAAAGCAAAAAAGGAAAAATACCAACAAGAAAAAACCAAGAAAAACAATTCTGGCCTAATCACAGATCGCAGAGAATCACTTCAAGAAATCACACACTAGCAACTAAAAAAAAAAATGACTCTCACACTTGTCTAAAAACCTTAAAAAATTCTTTTATTTTTATGACAAATTTTTAAATGAGAAAAAGCAATCTAAAGGTAAGATTAATCCTAATCTATTGACTGCTAAGACAGAGAGTCAAATACCTGAGAGGTATAATTCTCATCAAGGGAAAGGATGACTGCCTTACCCTCAACAGAAATTGTCTTGCACAAGCATGCTCCTGTCAATCCAACAGCTAGAGTGTGAATGCAAGTTGTATAGAGAAAAAGGGTGTGTACATGTGGGCTGACCTTGTACAAGCCACGTGTATCTCTAAACTCTGAGAAAAACTAAAAAAAGACAGAACAAACCAAGAAAAGACCACTGATATTGGTAACCAGAGTTTCCTAAAGGCTTGGACACTCTTTTTTAATAGAAAAAGAAAACAATGAAAGGAAAAATTTATAAAGCCAAACAATCTGAGATAAGACTGCAAACAACCAAGACTCAGACATAATTCCAGAAAGCCCTTGAGAATGTGTGATTCTGACAAGGAAGAGGATGATTGCCTCAAAAATTCTCTGAACTCTACACCCTACTGCTACTTCTTCAACTAGCATTCACACGTGGGTTGTAAGAGAGTAGGGCACAGGTACATGCGTGCAGACCTTATTCAGGCCGCCTATACCTCTGTGAGTCCCAAAAAAAACATAGTCAAGAAAATAATAGAGAAATATGGTATGGAAAACTAGACTCCCTGCTAGCTTAGACCTTACAAAAACTAAAAGAAAAAACAAGCAAGAAAAACTAGTCTTTTAAACTACTCAAAAACTAAATAAAATTCCAAAAACCCTAGAGACTCCCCAGTATGGTCGCCAATTATGTTGTGAGGGGAATCTCCTTACAGACTAGCAAGTAGAGTTAGACTTTGCATGCATATATGAGCTATAGAAAATCTACTTTCTACCTTCGTCCCCAGGCTTAAATCCCATTTATTTTTAGTAAATGCATGGTGAGATCAACCTACCTCATTCCAAGCATTTGATGTGGATCCCTTGTCACACTTGATTACTTGTTCGCGGTTCTCCTTTCCAATGTTGACTTGAATACAAGACAAGAAACAACTACACATGCATACTACATATAGACTAACGGGTTAGATATTCAAACCTGTACTTAGAAAATTATGAATAACTCATGAATTGGGACGGGTAAAGAAGTTTATTTATTACTTTGAATGAGTCAACTTACAAAATTTGAGACCAGCCATCGCTCCGCGAACCTGATCCTGGGATCCTCTTCAATTGTCCTCCAACTCCTTTTCTTTGTATCTCCTTTGGCACAAGGAAGGATAAAGGGTTGGGGCAATGGGAATACGCAAATGGGCAGAGTTTCTTCGCTATATTTTTCCTCTCTCGAAATGGGACCCCTACCCCTTCTTTTATAGGCTAGAAGGAGCTAGGTATTTGGACGAACCCTCGGCCATGCATGATCAGGAGTTTCAGTTAACTCACCCATAGCTTTTGTGTTATGTAGGCAACTTTCCTTTTTTCATTCTTTTTTCGGTCCACACGTGTTGTTTTGTAGTAATGGAGTAGGGCACGTGGGCCTTTATAAAAGAGTTTTTTTAAAGAGTTGTTCAGCAGTGCTTTGGCAAAGAAGGGATATGAGATGGCCTGATGCCAGGTAAGCATGTGTGGTGCAATTTAGGTTTATAACACCAATGTGTCCTAAACTTTCTTGGATTCTTCATGAACTTGTTGGCGTATACCAATACCAGATCTCCTTGCTTAAATACTTTCTTCTTAATGTGCTTATCATGGTAGGCCTTTTCTCGTTCCTTCTGTACCTATTGATGGAATCCTGTAATAAATCAATTTTCTTCTAGTTCTACCAACTGTGCAAGCCTCTCTTGAACAACACCAATGTCATCCATATCTGTGAATGTTGCAATTCTGAGACTAGGAACCAAATATTCCATAGGGATAACTGCTTCTAGATGATACATGAACTTAAAGGGAGTATGCATTGTTAGCTTCTTGAAAGTATTTCTATAGGCCCATAGCACTGTTGTTACTCTCAAATCCCAGTCATCCCTGTTCACACTGCAAATCTTCTTCAGGGCTATCTCCAAGATCTTGTTGAAATCTTCGACCATCCCATTCACTTGTGGATGGTAAGGAGTAATCTTCTGATGGTGGACTTAAAATTCCTGATTCAAAGCTTCAATGGTATTATTAATAAAGTGTGTACCTTGATCACTCATCAAGGTCTTCAGGCATCCAAACCTGGTTATGATATCCTCAAATATAAATTGCACAGTTGTAGTTGCACTACAGTCCTTAACTTCTCTTTCTTCTACCCATCTTGTCAAATACTTTGTCACAATGATGATGTATCTAGCTCCTGTTCGCTTCCCTGGTGGGTTTATAGGTCCCATGAAATCAATTGCACATTTATCAAATGAATGCAAATTCAGCTGCGGTGCTAAAGGCATCTCATCTCTTCAGGAAGGCTTCACAACTCTTTGGCACACATCGCAGGATTTATAGTATTCCTTGGAATCTTTATGTAAAGTAGGCCACCAGAGGCCAGCTCTAAGAACCTTCTACGCTATTTTTTTCCTTGCATAGTGTCCTTCTGTGATGCCTTCATGTGATTTTTCTAAAATCGGTGGTATTTCTACCTCCATAACACATCTTCTCAGGATCTCATCGGGTCCCATATTGTATAGTTTTTCGGCTATAAGTGAAAAATCTACACCGCACATTACCAGCTATTTTTTATGGATGATTGTATATTCACTAGGTGCCATTCTTGTTGACAAGAAATAGACTACCTGGTTGAAGTGGTCATCAACCCTTTTTATGGCCAACAACTGTGCATCTGGTAGTGTATCCTCCAAACTAGTAGGTTCCTCTCCATGCTCCAACCTAGATAAATGATCAGGTCCCTTGTTCCTTCTCCTTGGATTGATCACAATCTCAAAATCATATTCCTGGAATGCCATTAACCATCTGCATATTATTCCCCCAAACACTAGATTGTTGACTAGGTATTTCAATGCAAATTGATCAATGAACATATTAAAATGTCCTCCCAACAAGTAGTGTTGAAACTTCTGTAGAACGTACACCATGGCTAAACCTTATGTCTCAGTGGTAGTGTAGTTTATCTCAGCTATAGATAACTTCCTGCTAGAAAAGGCTAATTGATGGTCAATATTTCCTGCTCCTAGTTTTGCTAACACCGCTCCTAGTGAAATAGATGAAGCATCGACATGCACGTGAAATTCCTTGCTCCAATCTGGGAAAACTAGAATAGGCGCAGTAACCATTTTTTGTTTCAGTGTGTCGAAGCTCTACTGCATTCTTATGTCCATTGAAACTGGCAATCTTTCTTCAAAATATTCTCCATTGGTGTTGTAATTTGTGCATAGACCTTAATGAACTTCCTGTAGTATCTAGTATGTCCCAATGCAGTGCATAGTTGTCTGACTGAGGTAGCGGGGGGGGGTAGATCAACAATAATGGAAATCTTAGATGGTTCTACTAGTTGTTATCACTCTATAAATTTTGTTTGGTTGATAGACAAACGATAGGGGTAACTGTTTCAACCTAATTTAGAGCTGAAGCACTAGCCTACTCAACTCAGAGAGGGCTCTCTCATGTCACTTGATATTTATTTGGAAATTGGCGGCTAGATTTAGTTTGTTTTGGGGGGTTTTATAAAATTTGTTGGCCAAGAAGTGGAGGGACACTTAGGGCTATGGAGTCAAAATTCTGAAAATGAATGAAAACATTGACTAGCCAATAGAACTCTCCAGAGGATAAAGGCTAAATGAGGCAATGAATCTGAGTTATAAATTGAATTTGAGCAGTGTGTATGAGGAAGGAGAAAACAAATAACTGCATTAGATCATTACTAAAATGAATTCTGAATTAGTTAATAAGAAATACACACAATTTAAATTGCTAAGCCAAGAGCACCATAAGATGAATTCTAGGCCTTTAACTCTCCAATTTAAATAGAAGAAGATGCAAATGAAATAAAAGAACATAGGAAATACATACAATGAACGAAGACAAAACTCTTATCACCACCATTAGAATCTTTTCATAGAGACTTCAAAGCTTCTTCATATGTATTCAATTCAGCTCCAAAAAATTACAATGGAGTTCAGAACAACCAGAATTGTTCCCTTGCACTTATTCCCATACTAATTCATTTGGAACCTCTAACACTTATACAATTCGAGTTCCTTTAGTGTGCAACCGTTTACAATAAATGAAATGAAATGTTTCAGCTTCCAAAACTGGTTACAATGATTACAAATGACAGTTTAAAAAAAAACGTTTCATGATCCCTACAGATTCCTCTGATGCTCCAACTCTTTCTTGTACTAGGATCTCTTTGAAATGTCACTTATACTCCTCCAAATCTAATTCCATTTATCCATATTCTCATTAAATATTTGGGAATAATATATTTGAAATAAAAATAATTCTCAAATATTTTTCTTTCCTGTAGAATTAAATTTCCATAATTTAATTCATGCCCATGGTTTTTAAAACCATTTATTTTTGTGGTTCCCGTAGTTTTGAAAACCATGTCTTGTTTTCCCAATTCACTATTTTATTGAAAAAAACATATATTGTTACCATGTTTTTTCCAATTTATCATTACACTATGAAAAACATTTACTATGTCACGTTTTTTCCAATTTACCATATTTGGTAAAATACCTTTTATATTCTTATTTTACTTTCTTAAAACCTTTAGATAAAGAATTATCCAAGTATTCCTTTCACATGCATCTGCCCATTTAATTCATAATCTCTTTAATTTGTAAAATTTAAATTTTACATCTTTAAAAAAAATTCTTTTATTGGAAATTCCATATTTTTTATTGAAACACATTCCTGGAAAATATGTTGCACATAAACCATAGGATAAATGGTTGTATTTATTATATCAGGCTGGAGAAAAGTGGTTTGGAGTTTACCCACTTTTTCGCCCGATATCCACCATGTAAAAATATGTGTCCAATCAGCAAAACCATGGTATTTTCCCCGGCCCACCTTCGCATCATTAACCTCTGTATTAATTCTATGCCCGATGTGTATGTGCGCCCTCCATCCATCGCTTGAATTTTCCAGATTATAAATTGAGATTCATGCCCATGATTTGATGTGATTCCATAAATTAAACATTGGATCAAATATTAATATAAATATTAAAATATTAAAATATTTATATTAATAATAATAAACTCCTTTTTCTATTTTCTAAAGACTTTGGGCATATGAGGCTTAACACGTGGCTTTGTGGATAGGATAAGGGTGCTTAATAAAAATAATATTTTTTATTTTCAAAGGGAATATGAAAATAATGGTAAAACTGAATAAAGTGATGGAACTAAGGGATTTAGATAAGCATTAAGGCTAGGTATAGGTTTGGGATATTTGCCAAATATTTTACTTATGGAGGACATGACTATTTTGGATGATCAGTTGAGTGAAGGATTTAGGTGATGGGAGCTTGATGGAGCTAGTGAAAAAGTTTTAAAATTTGAGTGGAAAGATAACACAAGGACAATATGCTTTAGGAAAAATTAATGCAAATTAGAATGTGATAACACTAGCAACCCTTACTTACACACAATATGGCCCAACAACACTCCAAAGGGTGAAAAGAAGATGCACTTCTTTAGATTCAGGGTAATCTGACATTGTCTACACTTATCCAACATTATCCTTAAACATTCGATATGATTCTGCAATAGGTTAAAAAAAATCTAATCATCAAAATATGCTTCCAAAAATTTGTGTAAAAACTCCTTGAATGCTTCTACCACCATCTTGGAAAAGATGGTTGGTGCATTCTTCAATTTAAAAGGCCTCACTGTGTACTGGTAGGATCCCCATTCTATTGCAAATGTGATCATATGGTGATCTTCTTTGGCAATCTTGATCTGGTGATAACCTAAAAATGCATTTGTGAAGGAGTAGACTTCTTGACCTCCTACATTATCTAACACTTCATCTGTAAACGGTGTAGGGAATGGGTCATGAAAACATGCATCATTCAGCTTCCTGAGATCTACACAGATCATGATATCTCATGTCTTCTTATCTTGTACCACCATAGGACTAATCCATTTTGACTCTTCCACAGGTTCTATGATTACTGCTTCCAACATTCTGTCTAGTTCAATCTTAACTTTTTCCTTATATTTGGGATTCAATCTGTAGGGTTTCTTCTTAATTGACCTTGCATCTGGTTTCAAGGGGATATTCAACTCTTCCATGGGCCCTTTTATGCCCTTCATGTCAGTGAACTTGGTTGGAAACACGTCCTGGTATTCATGCAGTAATTTAGTGATCTTATCAAAGGTGGAATCATCCCAGTAATCTCCAACATTAGAAATCTTAGGTTCTTTCTCTATTCTAATATTAACTTTATTGATTTTGATCGGTTGTCCAATGAAAGGTAGTTCAACTCCTAGTCCTTCTACTTCTCTTTGTCCTTTTGTTTCTGTGATTTTCACATTCCTAGGATCGTCATCTTCATCAACATTGATATTGTAACATCCTTGACGCTTCTAAAGAGGTGCAGTCTAATCATCCTCTTCTTTCTCACTAGGGAATTTAGGTTCCTCATCAAAGACTTTCTATATTACAACTTGTAGAGCTTGATCTACTGAAGGGTAGTGGATTTCAAATGAAAATGTAGCTACAAAATTCTGAGTCGTATTGTTCCAATCTGAAGTGGTGAGGCGCAGTTCTACTTGAAGATACCAATTGTTGGGCATTGTGTCCAACGTGTTGATAAATTTATGCACCCACTATTCTTGGGGGATGCTTCTCCAGGCCTCCTCACAACCTCTCACATGGTCCTTCAGACAGCTTTGACCTGTGTATCAAACTTTGCATCCTTCGATGTTTTCTACAAATCGCATAGTCATCAAAGTGTGACATTGCATCCAGTCCACGATGTTCCTTTTATGTGTCCCCCACCATCTTACTGGAGTTTCTTTCAAAGCCTCATTTAGTGCAAAAAATATCTATTGTACTAGTACAACTTCTTCAAATTTCAACCAGAAAGTTTCTAAGTGTTTTAAACCATCAAATGTGGGTAAGTTACTTACTTTTGTGCCAATCCAATGAACTTCCCTGGTCAATCTGGCACATCTTCACGCATAAAATTCATACATTTTTTTATTCCAGTTCTCCAATGCTTCTTATGAGTCCGATGAGCATGCTTTGTCACTTCGCCAACTTAAATTCCTATCTGTTGTAGGGTTAATGTAATCTTATTATCTCACAGTCAATTTATATATATTATCTAGATGATATGCGTGGTCTTCTTATTTGATGGGTTCTGTGTATCTTTGACCTTCATCAGGATATAGAGGTGCAATGACCCTAAGGCCATCACCTTAAAATGCCATTCTTCTTTTCTTTAAGTCAACAATAATGGAATTGTTGAAAGCCCAATCAATTCCTAATAGTGCAGGATAAGGACAACTATCATCAACTATTTCAATAACCTCGAAGTCCAAAAATGTTCTTACCCCATCGATGTCCACAGGGACATTCTCCAGCCTCCCAAAAGGGCTTAATGCCTAATGATTATCCATCCTAAGCCTGATAGGGCAATAGATCAACTTAGGTTTTCCCATCAGTTCCTAGGTCTTCTTTATCATATCATTAACCTTCGAACCTAAGTCGAGGACCACATAATCTATATCATAATCTCCAATTTGTGAATTAAGGTGTAGTTCCTTATTTGTCCTTCTCTTTTTAGATAGTTGATGTATTTCTTTAATTAGTAGAGTATCTACCCTTCCTATCTCATATTGTATGATCAAATTTTGTAGTTCTTGTATGGATTTTTCATCCTTAATCAAATTAATGCAAGTGCATAAGAATTCCATAAATTTACTTACCTCTTTTCCTTTTTTGAGCAAAGCAGACTGATCAAATGAACCGTCGGATCTTTTAATGACTATGGTTGAGTTTTAATTTTGCATGTGTTAATTAACCATTTGAGAAAACTTAATGAAAGAATGAGGAAAGAAGAGGAATTATGAAATCCATATACACATATGCAGATTTGAAATGAAATAATAAACATCAAACCATAACACGAGGATTGATAATGGAGTTCGACACAACTTTGCCTACGCCTCCGGGCCTTTGTCTCTATGGGGGAGGCTTCTTTATTTCTGTTAAAAATCTCAAAATCACATCATTGTAGTGCCAATTGGCTACAAGGATGATTTGGTCATGTTCTTCCAGATCTCTAGAACCCTGCAAAGAAAATTGCATGCAAAACGAACGTCCGGAGCTCCCAGAAATGGCCCACAAGATTTTGCTCCTCAATAGCTTCCCTGCATAAAAATGGCTTTGGCTTGGCTTCCCTTCAGCATAAATCTACTCTGACTGTCCTTGAATGTCCTCCATGGCCTCAAACAGGCCTGGTTTTTATAGATCTAAAGTTGGTTATCCATCCCCAAATTCCTCCCAAAATTTGGGCTCCAAAAATGCCCAATATCTCCCTAAAATGGAGAAAATCAATTAAAATCAGCCATAATATCATTAAAAATCCCAAAAAATTATAACAAAAAACACTGTATTTGGGCGCAACCCCTTTTTGTAGGGCTCTTGGTCACCAATACCGTGCCATGTGGCCAATCTCTTATCCTTTGGGCGTTGGCCCCCTATCCCTGGATCCTGGTTCGGTGGCATGGTGCAGGACCACTGGCTAACACTCCATAACCCCCGCGCCCTATTGTTGGATCATACCCAGGTCACATGGTGAACCGCCCATGGACCAAGGGTTGGCTCTATCTGCCCCCGCTGTGTTACCTCCGTGCTCCCGGTCACGGTTGTGTTTGTGCCAAGGGATGGGGCTAAGCCCCGACCCTTTCTGCCCCCAGATAAGCCTTCAATCAAATTCAAATATTATAATTGCCATATGAATGTTAAGTCATACCCATGGGGTGGGAGGTTAGCCCAGCCCTTCCAGTCCATTTCCTAGAGGAGAGCCCGCGGGTTCGACCCTCGGCGAAACCACAAAATTTTACATAAACCTTGAACCAACCACAGGGTGCCACGTGGAAGCCCATGACTGGGCCACGTGGCACATCAACAACCAAACGAAAGCTGCCAAATGTCGATCACTGATTTGTCCATTTTACCTACCACATATCACCATACTACCCTATCAGTCTGTTGCGTGACTGCCACATCATCATGCCACCATACTTTCCCAGTCAGCTACTGATGTCATCCTGTGCCACATGTCACCCTTACAGTGGTGACACAAGTCACCCATAAATTGGTCCAACTGTCTGCCCATACGCCGCATCAGCCTGCCACATGTCACCTCTAGGAACTTCCATGTCAGTTGTATGGATCATACATCTTGTACAGACAACATGCCACGTGGCACTGTACGAACTGTATGGACTGTACAGTCATCCCCTTTTTTTGCCTGTTTGGGTTTTCGGAAAGAACGCGATATCTTGCTCATACAAAACCCATTTTATGAAGTAAATATATGGTCAGAATCAGGAAGACGAGACAGACGCAATGGCACTGGTTTTGTCAAATTCCGAGCACTTTTATTTTTGATCATTTTTAAGCCCTGTCAGGCTTCTAGATCCAATTCTGGATCATCAAAGGAAAAATGCATTCCACATTCTCTCACTTCTGGTTGTGCCTTTTATGAAGAAGCTTGATCTCTTCCAAAATATTTTCTTGCCTCTTCAAATGTCTTCTTTTATTTCTTTGGATCAAACTCTTGTGTCTTCTCTATATCTCTTCTAACTCTTGATTCTTCTGTAATCTTCTCTGGAGTCACCCTGTCTTCTCCTGTAGCAGCACCTCCTCTAGTGATAAAAATGACTCTAGGATCCACTCCATAATATTCTTCTGAGATTAGTTGTACTTGTTGGTTCCCTCCTCATCTCTCCTGAAGTTTGGCTAACAGCACAAGACAATATTCTATGACATGTTCAAATGAGTTGCAGTAACTGCAAGTGGTACAAAGGTTCTGATAGTCCCTTGCCAAGTGACCTGGTTGTGCACAAGTATAAAAAATGATCTAACCTAAACCTCAGACCATGCCTCTTCCTTGTCCTCTTCCTCTAAATCCACCATGAGGGTTGAAGTTTCCTCTTCCAGCGGAGTTAAACTGCGTAGTATTTCCTTCTTGCTATACTTCACCTTGAATCTTGTTGGAGCATAAACCTAACTTACATTAGTTTATACCTAGATTAGAATCCTAGATATTGGTTAATACATTCATTTACACTTTTTTTCACCTAATTTGTCCACATAGAGAAGAAGGGCACCTCATCCCTAGATTTTAGGGAAAGCTGTTATTTTTAGATCAAGACTCAACTCCCGGTTCTTGATTTTCTTGATTTTCTTGATTTATTCATGATTTATTCCAACTCCCCCATGAAAAAAATCATCTATTATTGGGGAATGTGCACCTCCTCTTTGAGTGAGATATTTATTCCTTAATTAATGATTTTTTCTGTTACTATTATTAGTAACTACTATTTCGGGTCAATTAAGTGAGTTAGAACTGCTTCTCTTGTCAGTTAAGTGAGCTTAAGTGAGATAATGTGCATCACTTGACTCTTGTGGAAATTAATGAGTGTGTGGCATGTATATTTAGTGGTCTAGGTCTAACTATGTGGTCTCCCTTAGCTTATGACACCTATTTTATCTATTTCTAGCTTTTTTTGACTACAATTTCTATGTTGGAAATTCTATATATTCACCTCCTCTCTTCTTTTTGAGGATGGTTTCTCATGTATATTCACTTTTGATTAATATAATTCTCTGATTTATGGAGAAAAAAATGTCTCTCATCTCTTGAATATCAACAAATTGTATGTGTTCAATTTAACTAGAATTCTAGATCTATCGGGGTTTCTGCAGGAATTCTACATGGTATCAGAGCTAGATTGAATCTAGTGGACTGTACACAGTTTTTTTTGCAGGTATAGATCATTAGGAGGCGCAGAAAGAAGCAATGGATCATCTCTCTCATCCCAAAAAACTCATTCTAAATCCTTTCAATTACTTCGAATGGAAGACAAAGATCTCTCTGCTCCTCCGAAGCAAAGGGATTTACAGGGTAACAATGGGAACAGAGAAAGAACCGAATGCTGCAGCAGAGAAAATAAAGTATTTCAATAAATTAGAGGAATAAATTGGGATTATATTCCTATCAATTTCCAAATATCTCCTCTTTCATGTCAGTAGAGCCACTACTCCAGATGTGGTCTGGACCACATTGGAAGGACTATTTGGCAAGCAGGATGCAATGAGAGTGCATCAACTGGAGAATGAACTCATATCCCTAAGTCCAATTCATTTCAGAAACCTGCAATAATTCTTCACCAATTTAAAATCCCTCCTCATTGAACTTAATTCATGTGGAGTCACGAAAGAGGAAGAACAACTCATCCTTTCAATTCTCTCGAAATTATGCCCTGGATATTTTGTATTTGTGTCGTCTTTTCAAGCATCTAAATTGACTCAGGAAAAATGGAAAATGCCTCCATTGAATGATTTAATTTCAGAATTGACTCAAGATAAAGATAAGTTATTCCAAATGGGTTTCATCAAGCATTCCAAGAACCAAGCACTTGCGGCTACTAATGCTCCAAAGAGCAGTGGAAAAGACAAGAAAAAAGGAATGGGTAAATTTCCTGAATCGAAGAAGGAGAGATCCGCACAATCTTCAGATAACTCTTCTGAGCCTAAGGGTAAGAAGAAKAAGGAAATAACACTTTTCAACTACTGTTCCAAAGGTTTTCATCCTGAATAAAATTGCATGAGGAAGACTGTCAATGACATGGCTAAGAAATCGCAGCAACCGAATCTCACGGTGCCCGAAAATGCAAAGAAGAAAGATGATAACAGAACGGGAGGGAGAGCATGATATGGTCATGATTTAATGGATTTCACATCCACTCCATCATCTTGGATACTTGATTCAGGTGCATCGAACCATATTGCTGCATCAAAACATGAATTTTCCTCCACTGAAGAAAGCACCAGATCCCCAATTTACTTGGGAGATGCCACACCCACAAAGGTGTGCGGAGAAGGAATTGTTGATCTTGAAGGGGGTTGCTTCAAAAATGTGCTTCATGTTCCCTCACTTTCAAAAATATTCTCTCGATATATTAGATCACTTATTTCAGCTCTGGAAGGAAGGTGGAGTTCACTCCAGACTCCGCAGTGATTACCGACATTTCCACAGGCTCACAACTTGCACATGGAATTGTAGATCATGGTTCTCGTTTGTATTTCTTCTCCCACTTTGTTCCTAAATATATTAGCACTATATTTATATCACAATCTAATGATATTAGTAGGTTATGGCATGAAATATTTGGTGATCTAAACTATAAGTACTTGCATCAACTTAACAAGGAAAACATGGTAGAAGGATTGCCAGCTATTAAATTCACAAGTGGTGTATGTCAAGGATGCATTCTTGGAAAGCATCCAGATAAAAAGTTTGACAAAGGGAAGGAATAGAGATCTTCTTCACCTCTTGGGCTGATTCACAGTGACATCATGTGACCATTCCTGCAGCCTTCAATCAGTAAGGCTCGATATGTACTCACCTTCATAAATGATTTCTCTCGCTTTACTTGGGTATTTTTTTTTAAATTAAAATCGGAAGTATTTGAATGCCTTATAGAATTTAAATCACTTTCTAAGAATGAGTCTGGGTGTAAGATTAAGATACTCTGTACTGATAATGGGGGGGAGTATGTCAACAAATATGTGCAACAACTTTGTATTTATGCAGGTATACAACTACAACACACAGTGCCATATACACCACAGCAGAACGATATTATGGAGAGGAAAAACCGGTCCTTAAAAGAGATGGCCAATTGTATGCTACAATCGAAATCATTAGCTCCCAAGCTATGTGCTGAAGCTATTAAATGTGCATCATACATTCAGAACTGAGTTCCTGAGAAATCACTCAAAGGCACCACTCCTTTTGAATGTTGGACTGGTAAGAAACGGAAAGTGTCACACTTTCGTATTTTTGGTTCACAAGCATGGGCTCACATTCCGACAGATAAGAGGAAGGATTTAGAGACTCAAAGTGTTGAATGCATATTTTTTGGATATCTTGAAGGTGTCAAAGGATATATATTTCTGGACTCTCACACTGAAAATTTCATTCTAGCTCAAAGTGTGAATTTTGAAGAAGAATCGCTGCATGATTTTTCAGAAGACCCTATCGAGGAACCACTTGTTGTCACTGATGAGGAGTCGAAAACTTCTTCGAGCACTTCAGAGCAGACATCAGAGTAGAATTTTGTGTCTGATATAGAGGATGAGGATCATTTCATGTCTTCTCTAGCTTAGTTTCCAACTTGGGCAGAGAAAACCCTGCAAGATGCGGGTGAACTAGTCGGTGATCCTGCAGATACAAGAAGGACTAGATCACAGTATTTTTGGGCTCCTCAAGACCTGGCTGCCACAGAACCTTTGCGGCCCATACATTTCTATATTTCACTTGGTTCATATCCATAGTCACACTCTGAGTCTGCTGGAAACCCACTCTGGGAGGCTACCATGGATGAAGAGTACTCTGTTCTTATGGACAACAACACATGTGACTTGGTTCCACTTCCGAAAGGACGAAAGATTGCTCGATGCTGATGGATATATCGAACAAATATTTCTGCATATGGTGAGATCAGAGAGTACAAATCTCAACTTGTTTCAAAGGATATTCACAGGTACATGGCATAGACTACACAGAGACATTTGCACCTATTGCAAAAATGGATTCCATTCAACTAGTTTTGGCCATTGCCGCTTCTCGCAGATGGGAAGTTCACCACATGGATGTGAAGAGTGCATTTCTTCATGGAGATCTCAAGGAGGATATCTATATGGAGTAGAAACATTAATACATTCATAACTCTTCCCTCATTTTCAGATTAAATAAATCTTTGTATGGCCTAAAACATGCTCCCAGAGCCTGGTATGCAAAGATGGATTTTTTCCTGCTTTCCATTGGATTCATTCAATGCAAATCCGATCCGAATGTTTATTTTCTGCAACATGGTGATTCCCTTTTTCTGATAGTACTTTATGTAGATGACTTATTGATAACAGGGAACCTTACTTCAGCTATTGATTTGGCAAAATCAGCATTGCACGATCAATTTTCCATGACAGATTTGGGACTGTTACACTACTTTCTTGGTCTTGAAGTTTCTCAGTCTACTTTAGGGATCAAGATGGAACAGTCTAAGTATGAATCAGATCTACTTGTCCACTTTCAGATGACAGAATGTAAGATAGAAACATCTCCCTTTCTTTCAGGGGTCAGATTTGAGGATGCGGGTACTACACCTTTGGTGGACAGTACACTGTATCGAAAGTTGGTTGGGAGTTTGTTGTATCTTATTCACACCCGACCTGATATCTCTTTTGCAGCAGGATTTTGTTCCAGATATATGCAGGACCCTTATGAGTTTCACTGGAAATATGCAAAGAGAATCCTTAGATATGTGAAAGGTACTCCCAGTTTTGGTATCTTTTATGCTGCAGATTTCCCACTTTCACTAATTGGGTACATAGATTCTGATTGGGCTGGCGATGGTATAGACCACAAGTCCACCTCTGGTTATGTTTTCAACTTTGGTTCAGGGCCACTCTATTGGTCTAGCAAGAAGCAATCCATGATTTCTTTATCTACAACAGAGGTAGAGTATAGAGGTGCAGTGAATGCAGCTATACAGGTTGTTTGGTTGCGGGGGCTTCTCTCCGAGTTTGGTATTCAGTATCCACTTCTGACTGTCATATTTTGTGACAATCAGGGGTCCATTCAGATATCGATTGATCTAGTTCAAAGGTAAAGGACCAAGTACATCGATATTCATATCCATTACATCCGCGAGATGATCCGTGATAGAGTCATTTCACTGTAGTACTTCCCCACTGAGCAACAGGTCGCAAACATCTTCACCAAGTCCTTCACTAAAAAGAAATTTTCATAACTGAGAGTTATGCTTGGAGTGGTGGAGACAAATGAGTAGGTCACTTTTGTCCACTTAACATTTTTTTCCTCTTTTTTTTGGGGGGGGGTTTCCCACGAGGTTTTCCCTCTTTCCTCTTTTCATGAGGAGTTCGTTTATGTAATGAGTACCTAAAATGGCCAAGCTTTCGGGACTCAAATTTTGTGTCATTACATTAGGCTTAAGCGGGGGTGTTAGAGAATAACCCTAACTTACATTAGTTTATACCTAGATTATACTCCTAGATCTTGGTTAATACATTCATTTACACTTTATTTCACCTAATTTTTCCACATAGAGAAGAAGGGTGCCTCATCCCTAGATTTTAGGGAAAACTGCTATTTTTATATCAAGACTCAACTCTCGGTTCTTGATTTTATTGATTTATTCTTGATTTTCTTGATTTATTCATGATTTATTCCAACTCCCCCATGAAAAAACTCATCTATTATTGGGGAATGTGCACCTCCTCTTTGAGTGAGAGATTTACTCCTTAATTAATGATTTTTGTCGTTACTATTATTAGTAACTACCATTTCGGGTTAGTTAAGTGAGTTCGAACTACTTCTCTTGTTAGTTAAGTGAGATTAAGTGAGATAATGTGCATCACTTGACTCTTTTGGACATTAATGAGTGTGTGACATGTATCTTTAGTGGTCTAGGTCAAACTATGTGGTCTCCCTTAGCTTATGACACATATTTTAGCTATTTCTAGCTTTTTTTGACTAGAATTTCTATGTTGGAAATTCTATATATTCACCTCCTCTCTTATTTTTGAGGATGGTTTCTCATGTATATTCATTTTTTATTTATATAATTCTCTGATTTATGGAGGAAAAAATTTCTCTCATCTCTTGAATATCAACAAATTGTATGTGTTCAATTTAACTAGAATTCTAGATCTATCGAGGTTTTTGCAGGAATTCTACAAATCCTATATGTGTCTCTTGATCTTTCATGCTAGAGGTGATAAGCCCTACAATATTTCTCATAATTCCCCACAGATTTATAGAGTGTGCATTAAAGGTTGGTAGGTGTCTAGACATAGTTTTGCATGTAATATCATTCTCCAGGGCGATATCTATTTCTACATACCTCGTACCAAGGTAGAGTAACCTGCTTCAAAGGGATCGGGGCTCTTGAAGTCAAGTAATCATGAAATAGAGGAAATTTCTCCTTGTCATGGCCCTCTGATTTGCATCTGATACACCATATGTCCTCTCTTTTATCGTTTCCCTTGTTTTTCTTCAAATCTTCGACCTACAGTGATAAGATAGTTAGCTAACTCACAATTTGACTCATACCCGAGCTGGACTCTCCCATAGGGGATGATTCTATTTTCATGGAGATATCCAATGCCTCAACTTGCAAAGAGATATTCTGTTGCATGAGAGGGACTCTGATGTGTGGTGAGAGGGAAACAATAAACCACTCTTTATTCTGTTCATTTGGAATCTGAAAACTCAAATGACCTGTCAAGGTCTTAAACCTCTGATCAAACTCCCAAGCAGGTTCAAATACTTTCTTCTTCATTTATTTCAACTCTATAATGCACTGCAACTCCGACTTGGGTTTCTTGAATTCGAAAATTAACACAGTCTTCATCTCGTTCAACATTTTTGGCTGTGAAACTCCTTGGATGAACTTCATGTACCATCTCAGTCGCGGTCTCTCAGGGTAGTACTAAATTGAGCTCTCTAAACAACTTCATCAGTGACACTCTTAATACTCCATACAACTTCACATAAGAACCAATGGTTATTAGGATCTTCAGATCTATCTTCCCTAAAGGTGAGTAACCTCATCTCATCTTCCATAGATCTTCCTAGGGTTCTTGACTGAGTATGCACTGAACCACTTGTACTAGTTCTCTGAGTTCTCTGATAACTTAGGTTACTCTATTTACTTAATGTTGTTAAAACAACAAGAGGTGTAATAGTACTTACTTCAACAGTCTGTGCAGTTCCTGAAGTTTATGACTCTTATCGGTGAGGTTCTTCAATCTTCCCTTCTTCTACCCTAGCATACTTTGAATGTTCCTCGTTCAGTAACTCTTCTTCTTCTCCACTATATAACCCTTCTTCCTGTGCCGATGGTTCATGATTCTGCTCAAACAAGTTCACTAGAGGAACTTCTTTGAAGGTTCTCCCACTACGCGTGTGTCCGACCTCTGTGTCACTATCAATGTCTGAATTCTTGAACATTATCTTTTCAATCTGACCCACTTCTGTATCTTCAATATGTTCTTCTCATGCAATATCATATTGATCTTCCACTTCAAGAAGTGTGAAAATTTTCCTTTTGGTCCCTTAAAGAAATCTCTCTTTGCTTGGCTATATGATTCTACTCTATCAATAACAAACTCAGTAATGTACCCTCCAATGGTACTGTCAAACCAGTGATCTACTTCTCTTGACACAGATTTATCAACTCTCTTGACCTTCTTGATTAGCGTTGATGTCCAAACCACAAGTGTTCTGAGTTTGATTTCAAACTGGGTATCTGCTAATCTGGCTAGCCACTTGTATAGCTCTTTATGAGTTCCTCCAAATAAAATACTGTGTATATCAGTAATGATATACCTTCTCAACCAATCCTATGTACTAAGATTAGGGTTCTTATTCTGAGCTTCAACAAAGTCCCTCTCTTTTTCTTCTATCCACTTCTGAATCTCTGTCTTCGATGGAAACCACCTTGACATTCCCTCAAGAAGTTCTCGATCCTGGCAACGAAACCATTTGTTGTCACAGGGGAAAACCCAGGGGTCAACTCTAACAACGCACCAACAATCCCTAACTAGTGGCCCTTTCGGAAACACCTACAAAGCAGATGAAGTCTCACCCGAAGTAGCGATAGGGGGTTGCAGGACACAAGTGTCTACAACTAGAGGAAATGCAAAGTGGATCCAGGGCAACACTCACACATAGATCTAGTTAGTATTTATCTTTCTTAAGCCTACTGCATGAACTATATCTCATATCTAACACAATATTGCATTGACAGTATATCGGAGATCAGAAGAACACAACATCAATCACACACAACAACAATATGTTCGTGGCTCACCCTCTCCCTAGGGCTACATCCACAGAACTGCGCTTTATAATATATTAGATGAAAGCATATAGTTTGATATGCACTCTTAGCTTGCAGATCTCTCTTTGTTTTTCTTCTTCTCTCCCCTCCCTGTGCACCCAACTACAGGGTTGATATTCACACCCAGCTAAAGATCTTATAACACAGACTTCTCTCACCACACAATACTTCTCTCTCAAAAATAACAAAAAATATTCATCATAACGTTGTCGACCCCATCCCAGGTCCTCTTGACCTTATTTATACATTACAATGACTCTCAGACAACCTTAGGCTAAAACCTAGGTGTCAAAACCCTAAATACCAAAACCCTAGATGTCTAAAACCTGAGGTCATCTTGACTCACGTTTTTAGGGCTTCACCAGCCTATCTTTCCTTCTTTCCTATGAGGTTCTCCAAAGCATCCATTGGTGGATTTTTTCGTTTGCTAAGTTGTCCACTTTCCATCTTCCTTGTTGATCTTTCTTCCTTGATCTCTCTGTCCAACGACTTTCTTTCTCTTACTTTGCTCCATCTTTTCTCCTCTTTTGGCCACTTCGATCCACTCTCAGTCAACTTGTATTCCACACAGTTCACACTTTGCGCTTCTTTCCTTAATATTCACAAATTTGCATAACCAAGGGCCAACATCCTTCATACCTTATGGTTTTCATATTAGGTTTTATATGGTTAAATTCATTATGCGAGAAAAGTAAGAAGGATTGAGTCATCTTGAGTATCGGTCCCCCACATGCCATTTTCGTAGGCATGACCCAAAGGTTTTGGTACCCCAACATGTGGGGTAGGTATCCTCATGTTGGCCATATTCTCATGATAGTTTCAAAGATGATATCTTCACTGATGGAACCCAATATTGGGAGGAAGTGCTCCATAGAAGGGATAAACCTAGTATGACCAAGTTTAAATAAATGACCATGGATGAATAAGTTAAGATGATAGAGCACACATCTCAAGAAGCCATCAGGGTAAGAGAAGCAACCAGAGAAGAAAAAGTGGAAGAATCTTGGAAAAGGGGTACATTGTTACTGGAAGAAACCGAGAGAGCTATTCAAAGATTAAGGGAAGATCCCCCACTTAACCCTTTGGTAATACCCTCAAGAATTACCCTTTCCAATACAAACAGACAGGAGGAAAAACTGAATATCTCAAAAGCAGTTACACTAGAAGAGACTTCCACCCAAGAAAACACTAGCCCCATATAAGCCCAAGTAGGATCACCTGTGACAAATACAGCTCAACGAAGGCAAGTGAAGGAATCAAATGGGACAATTATGTGTTGGATTACTGAGAGGGGGGGTGAATCAGTAATAGCATAATTATAATCTTTTTCTCCAAATAATCCATGTGTTATATCAATGTAGAATTATTATCCAATAATGAGAAATAGGAAATGAACAATCACACACATACACAATACACCAATGTTTTACGTGGAAACCCAAATCGAGAGAAAACCACAGAATGATTTTTCTTATATGTCTTGAAGAATTACATTCATTGGAAGCACCAACTTCCTTTGTTTTCCAGCTACAATTGGAAGGAGGCCCCAACCCCCTATTTTCTCAGGCCGCAACCTGAGGGAAGCTCCAACTCCCTAATTCTCTAGCTACAACCAGAAGGAGGCTACAACCTTCTATGTTCTTCGGATACAACCAAAAGGTGGCTACAACCACCTATCCTTTCCCTGTCCAACCTCCCTGAAGTATAAGTAGAATGTTGGAACCGCTGTCAACCTGTCACTGTGAGATATACTATTGTACAACTGTATCAACCTGTACCACTGACCTCTATCCAATCTGTACAACTTCCCTGTAATCAAACTGTACCTAAACTGAACATGTATCTACAAAAATACAACAGATATGTGACCTGTAGTGCTGTAGCCCACGTATGTACATGCTCTATATGCTATGTATCCCATGTATGTATGTGCCCTATATGTTTTGCAACCCGTGTATGTATGCTACCAAACTATTATGCAGCCTGCGTATGCCTTCTGAAAACTAGGGTTTCCTTTTTCTTGAAAACTTCTAATCCTCCGTAACTTATTTCACATAGATCTGTAACCTGTCACTGTATCCAAACTATAACTGTACCATGTGCATGCATCCTCATATATAAACTTTACTCAAGGAAAGTATGTCTCTCTCTCTTCATGTGTCATATAGGTATGTGTAATCATGAACAAGTATAATATGCCTCACATGATCTTAGTCATCAACCTCTTTTTGATATTCAGTCTCGCAATACATCAATTACTACACAAATACAAGCTCTCAACCATGTACCATAAAAAAACTTAGTCATATGCCAAGAAATACAAGATGTGCCTCACAAGAAGTATCAATGATGAATATACCAACATTGTATTTTTGTAGATCTGATTTATGCAGAAGATCCCATGAAGCCACTAGTCTCTCTAGGGAGAATCCTCAAATCTCCATTGTCATTCCTCATGCATACATCAAAATCAAACTATTCATAGAAATAAGACATAAATTTTGAAACAATGGATGGATCTGATGTTTCTGAGCACTTTAGACCTTCCTGGGATCTTGATATCAGAATCTAGAACCTCTACATCTTCATCTCTTCAAGTTTCCATGGATTTACCAACATGTATGCACCTCTTACACAAACAACCTGTGTATAACTCAGCATGTATGCACCTTGTACATAGACATCCCGCATATAACTCAGCATGTATGCACTTTGTACATAGACAGCCTGTGTACACCTCAGAAAATAGGGTTTTGTTGTAATTTTGAGAATTTCTCCGTCAACCCTTCATGCTACCTCAAACGTTCGCTACTTCAAATGTATCCACAAGTATTTACAAGAAGATTTACACAAGAAAATTTATATACAATATGTACAAGTGTGTGTATGATGAGTGAGATTTGCCTCTTATTTATATCTTCGTGTAGCCTTACACTTTCCTTATTTTAGGGATTCTTCATTTAAAATAATTTATTTTGCAAAGCACTTTGACTCTTGGGGGCTTCTATAAGACTTATGAGGAGTTCTCCAACTTCATTTGGTCATAATTCTCTAACCATGAGGAGTTATGTGATGTTCCACATACCACCGAAAACGGCATGACAAGAAATATCCATCTAGTATAGTTTCACTGACAAATTCACTATCATTCATCTCATTATTTCTCAAATAAGGATGGGTTCTCTCACTCCGCAAAGCGTCTTCCCGTGAGGGATTTCGCCATAACTGGACCACTTTGGAGTTCATCCATTTTTGCTTCCTATCAACCATGACAAGACAATAATGAGTCAACTTTACATCAAACAAGTTTGGGTCCATTACCCAAACCTTGTCCTACGGGGATTTATTCAAGGGCTTGTCCTACGGGGATTTCTTTAAGGGTTGACATCAATGAGAACCAATTGTTATCACTGAAATCTCGTCCGCACATGGTGACAAGAACTCAACATCATCAAAATAGGAATGAAGCTATTCATGGCACTGAATCACATTCACAACATTGCAAAAGGGTCAAAAACTATACAAAGTAACAAAAAATTGAAGGGCTCTTTACAGAATCTGGGTGCGCGTGCACATGCGCGGAACGACAACGTACAATTAGCGCATGAGCGCACGACGCGCAGCTGTTGGTGCAAAAACTTGTGCACCTGCTAAACGGTGCATTTATTGAAATTGGTCGGCCTCCCAACCACTAATGGATCAGTTGCCAAGCCGATTTGACATCAAATCTGAGCTGAATCCGCATGGTAGGTTGGTCAAAGACCTAATTGAGCCCTAAAGAGCCCCTTTTCACACCTCAAAGGAGTTACATAATCACCCAATGCTATGCTATAAAAAGCCATGAAGAAACATAATTTTCTCAAGGAATTTCATGTAATGTTATGCTACTTAGATTGTTTTAAGGACTCACTCCTTGACAATAACACATCAGCACCATTTCATTGAGCCATTCACCTCTCCATTGAGGGAATGTGCTTGGAGTTCTTTCACCATCATTCTCATTTTCTTATTGTAAGAAGAGGAAGTTTGTGAGGGCCTCAAGGGCCTTCCTTTGGAGGAAGAAGGAACCACAGTTCCCTTTCTTCATTGTGCTTTGGATTTCATCAATAGATCAGCCTAAAAACATTGGTGATATTGGTCCATTGTGTTTGTTATTTCTTTTTCATATACTCATAGTTTTAGTTTGTTTTAATTTAATTCTTGTTTATAGTTTTGTTGTTGTTCTTTTTCTAACTCTTTCTTCTATAGCTATCATGCCTAGCAAGACCCAACTGGGCATGTAAGCACCCTTTATTTGCTCACCAAGTGATGAATTGGGTGCAAACAGATTGGCGACTCCAATGGGGAGAAGGTATCAATTCCTCCCTCATTTGGGTTTATTTTGCTTTCCTTTTGCTTTCATTAACTTGTAGGTGCCCAAACCGGGCTCTGCCGACCTGCTAACCAGTCAATTCAAGGGAGAATTGAGAGAAATCCATCCGGATTTCTTCTCTCGGCCGTTTTCCACAGGCGCGCGGGTATTCCACCCCACAGACGTGCTTCGTGCGTGCATGCGCCTGTTCAAAAGTTTCTCTCTGCGTGCATGCGCTCTCTGGCTCAATTCAAATAAGCACCCATGAGCTTTGTGCGCCTGTGTATGAACTAGTGGGCGCGCATTTGATCTTAATTTCACATTGTAAGGTCTTGGGGTGTGGGGAAAGTCATTTTCCTTCTTAAGAATGATGACATGCATGCTCTAAATACTGCATCACTTAGGCCCCTCAACTTATAAAGGGGATAGTCAAGCAAACATAGGCACTTAGGTGGATAAAGATCATTTTCCCTTATTTGCTTTTTTCCACATGGATGGCTTGCTTTGATTTATGATCTAAGTTGGACAATCATACTTAATCACACCTAATTCACATTTGGGACTAGAAATTGAAGTAAAAATCTTGAGTATGCTCTTCTCTTGCGCCATCAAGCGATCTTGAGAACCAGAAAAGGATTGCGAAAACGATTTCATCTCCCTTAACAAAATTCAAAAAATTTTAGGAGAGGACAAAGGCCCTTTTGGGACCCCTCTTAGTTTCATTTTTCAAACATATCTTAAATTTGTAACAGGCCCATACATGCCCACATGTCACAAAAGTAGGATAGTGCTTGGAATTTTGATTTCTTAGATCAAAAAACTAGGAGAGTTAAAGGTTTGTAACGGGCCCACACATGCCCACATGTTCAATCTAGGATAGTTTCATGCTTTTTCTAGATTAACTCACACATAGGGAGATAAAGGATAGTAACGGGCCACATGTCCACATGCTAGTTTCCTAGGGCTTTTAAAATTCCGTAAGGTTGTACCAATGACATCTAGCTAAATAGGTAATCAAACTCTTGTAAAGGACCAAGCGACATCCACATGCTGCAAGGTGACATCTAAAATAACTAAAAATTTGGTACACTTTTCACTCACACACAAAAATCACTTTTTCACTCGCATAGCCTCTTAATCGAAACATGGAGGTTTAAGTAGGTTTCCTCCAAAGGGATTCTAAAAACACCCCATATTTTCTTGATAGGACTATCCACTCCCACTTTTAATCAAACGAGGTTGGTTTTCACCCCCATCCTCACAAAACAACTTCATCTAAAATCTTTCTAACAACTCACTAAGTTGTCCTCCATAGGAGGTGCCAAAAGAAAATTTTAGTCTAGGTAGTATTTCGGGGGTAGGCATCCAAATAACCCCCCGTTATCTGGTTCTCACACTTTCAAACATAGAAGTTGACAAATAGGGAACTTCAAATCCTCCAAGTCCAGTGTTCCAATCACCATAAGGCAGGGAGATACCTGTGAAGGGTTG
>ML791796.1:159813-170801 GCA_009831015.1 Picea engelmannii
ATTCATGAGTGGCGTAGGTGACGTAGTTTGTGTAAAGCAGAAACCACCAAACAACAATGTCTTGACTGGTTTCTTAGATCACTTGTCGCTCTCCTTGGAAAAGATGTCGCTTCCACCTTCCCTCAATCAAAAGAGGAAGCCATCAGTAAATCCCAACAGTATGACCTCATTTATGCACAGTCAGGATATTTATACATAGTACTTCCTGATCTTCCAAAACCTGTGCCATTTGGTCAAGACAAACCAAGGATGTCTCACTCAGTAGACGGACTAATAGGTGCCACCACACACCATGGTCCACAACCCCAACCACCACCGATGTATGGAACACCTCAATACCCACCGGCATATGGGGGCACGTCTTATTACCCCCCACCCCCTTATCAACAACCATATCCTATTTCTATACCTCCACCCGTCAGTGGACCACCATCGACACCCCCCATACATCCACCTCATCCAACCACTAGTGGTACTCCCTCCACGTCAGCATATAGTACTAGTGAAAGCGCTTCACCTTCCTATGTACCTTACAGAGCAGTACCACCACATAATCCATACTTTCCATTTCCTGGATCTCCACAACCCATGGCTCCCCCACATCCTCATGTGGGGGTAAATTTTGTTCAACCCTCTACTTCTCAACAATACCAAAATTTTGAACAGTTGAACACAGCCAATCCAACTCATCCCTCAAATAATACCAACAGGAAAGGAAGGAACAAGAATAACAATAACCCGGGTCAAGGTGGGAATCAACCCCCACAACATCAACCCACTAGGGGAAACCAGAACCAAGGGAACCAAAACCCCCAGGGGGGCAATAACAACAAATACCAAGGGAGAAATAATGTTAAAACCATCCACCCTTTTTCTATTTGTGGCGTGTACGGTCATTACACACACCACTGCCCCCAGATCGCTGATTTCAAAAGGTTGAAAGACTTTGGGAGCCTTCCCCCCTCCCCAGCGCAACCTGCACCTCAGCAGGCACAACAACAATACACGCAACAACCGCCTCCCGCCATACTGCAAAATCCTATCCCACATCAAGGTGTCATAAACACCCAACAGGACACACAGCATCCCCCACCTTAGGTGGGCCAATATCACAACCCCAACAATCCAGTAGAGCGAACGATTCTCCTCACCAGTGAGGAAGAAATCCTTCTGCAAACATGCAATCATCAGTATCCTACGACAGCTGAGTCTACTCCTATCTCTCCAGAGACAAACCCTAAACTGACGGGACCTCCGTTGGTAATCCTGCGCCCTTCCGCTGAACCACCATTACACATCCGTCGCATCCCCTTGCGCAGGAATATTCACAATTCACAGGCTAGGGCCACTCATAACTACAACTTGGTAGATGACTTAGCACAATCCCCAGCTGCCATGTCAGTTTTGGAAGTCCTCCAGACTTGTCCAACACAGTGAAAATCACTATTTTTCACCTTGGGAGCAGTTGACCCTGCAGATACTCGACTTATCACCTTTGACCTTGATAACTGTGAACCTCGTCTTCCTGCTTTGGTCGCTATTCAAATACCAGTAAAAATACGGAACATCACCGTCCATCGGTGTATCATCGATGAGGGTGCATCTACATGCATCATGTCCAAAACCGTATGGCAGAAACTTGATTCCCCGAAACTCATTCCTTCCGCCATCACATTACGAGCTTATGACGGACAACCATCATCTCGCGAAGGGATATTTCAAAATGTCCCCGTTGAACTCGGGGGCAAGAGTATCCTCATTGACATTGAAGTTATCGATGCTCAACTCAATTACAATATCTTGTTTGGAAATAGCTACATGTATGCTATGAAGGCAGTGGCATCATCAGTCTTTAGGACAATCATGTTCCCCCACAACGGAAAGATTGTGACCATTTACCAAGTCTCACATTATGAGCCAAACCCATCGGCCAATCTCGATAACATTCTTCCCCTCATTCACACCAACAGAGATGCCTATCCACTAGTAGAGATGGGTCCTGGGATTTTCAAAGATCCATCCTTGTTAGGGACGTACCATGGAGCACCACCACTCCTTTCCCCTAATCAGGTATGTGTCATATCCTCTAATGAAACTCACACGGAGGATGCTCATCCTCCTCAGGAGGCTTCAGTCATTCCTGACATCTCAACAGTCGCAACATCACTCTCACAGGAGCCTCCTGTGAACCCGTCGACCCCCACAGTCCACGAATCCACACCCCCTCATAGGCCTAGTCCCATTTGGGAGACAGTCCCCCGACCCCTCACTCAAATTCCCTTCTTTTACCCTCCACCCGGTATAGAATCTTTCCAGGTAGACGCAACACTCACACTACCCAATATGGTGTTAGAAATCCCAGTGTGGTATTTACATCCACCTGAAATGGTCCCTCACCCACAAGAAGTCCTCCCCATGACGATTCTTGTCCTCACCCCCACTCCCCCCATACTCCCTACCCCCCGTGCTACAGCTGGGGGCAGGAGAAAGAAGAAGGAGCCCACAACTTCACTTCCTCCGCGCATTCCACCACCTTGCGCATTATGTGAGAAAGAGGATCACCAAACCAACAACTTCCCATCACTACTAGAATTATGAAATTTAATTCCAATCAATCCAACCCCCACCACACCCGTCACTACTGCTAGTCCTACTGCTACCACCCAACCTTCCAGTAGTAAAGCATTGAGGACCAAATTCACGTGTGCTATCTGTTCTGAGTATGGCCATTACACTCATCATTGCCCAGCACTACCACGTTTTTGGCAGACATTAGCGGCAGTACGCCAAAACTTCCAGAACGACCCACGCCCTGCTACATCCTCTACACCAAATATCACTGACATTCGCTATGTCATGACTTCAGTCAAAGAACGCATGAGATGCCCTTTCTCTCTTTGCGATTCATTGGCTCATTTTACATACCAGTGTCCTATGATCCTGGCATATCGGCAACGTCAATTGGCTCTGCTACACCCACTCGCAGCAGCGATAATTGACCTTACCTCGCCACTCGAGGATTTCCAAGTCATTTCCCCTGAACCTGAGGCACTCTCAATGCCTCCTTGGTTCTTAGCTGGCGTATCTGAGGATTTACCCCGTAACCCACCCAACTCTCCTGCTCATTCCCCTATGGAGACTCTCCATCCTACCACCACAGGTACCCCTCAGTACCTCAATATATGGTTTATGTCAAGTGAACCCGCACCATATCCTAGCAATACCCCCCCTATTTCTTCAGCAGGGGGCAATCCCACTATCACTGAGATCACTCCTCACGATCCAGTATATTCCCGTCGTTTCCACTACGACGAAGAAATACTGGAAGAGCTACAACGCCCGGACTCTCCCTGGGACACACTACATCATCGTGCTCTCTTCCTTCCATAGGAAGCCCTCATGCCTCCTAGCCACAATCCCATTTACGCGGTCGAGACCAAATATTTTAGCCCCTCCGGGCCTATCGACTGGTTCAACAATCCCATTCCTACACCCGATGCTTTTGAAGAAGGTAATCTGGCTAACATTTCCCCCACCATCAAAATCGACATTTCCATTAAAGATGGCATCGTCAAAGAAATCATCATTGGAGCCTCTTGCACTCCTCAGGAAATCGCCGCATATAAAGCCCTCTTCCAGGAATATAGGGATATCTTCGCCTGGTCATACACGGAGATGCCCGGCCTCGACCCCTCTATTTTCAAACATCGCATCGACACCTGGCCCGACATCACACTAGTTCGCCAGAAACAACGACCGCTACACCCATCCAAGGCCGCAGCTATCAAAGCCGAAATTGACAAATTGCGTACAACCGGATTCATTTACCCCATCGCTTATACTTCATGGGTTTCCAATCCTGTACCCGTCGACAAAAAACAGGGCACTATTCGCGTTTTCACCGACTTTCGCGATATCAACAACGCATGTCCCAAAGACAATTTTCCAATGCCCTTTATCGATCAAATTATCGATGACTGCGCTGGCCATGAGGCTCTTTCCTTTATGGATGGATTCTCTGGCTATAACCAAATTCAAATCCACCCAGTAGATCAGTATAAAACTGCATTCATTACCCCGTGGGGTACATTTGCATATCGTGTCATGCCCTTCGGCCTCAAAAATTCCGGCGCAACCTTCCAGCGCGCGATGACATACATCTTTCATGATCTAGATAAAATCATCCTCACCTACTTGGACGACCTCACGGCTCGATCTAAGAAGCGCACCCAACATCTCGATGATTTACGAATCATCTTTTAACGGTGTTGTCAATACAACATCCGCTTGAACCCCCTCAAGTGCGTGTTTTGTGTCACTGCCGGGCAACTCCTCGGTTTTATTGTTTCCCAAAGCAGTATTACCATGGAGCCCCTCAAAGTCAAAGCCATCACCGAAATTCCACCTCCTCGGAATTTACGGCAACTGCAGAGTCTCCAGGGCAAAGCTAACTTTCTGCGATGCTTTGTTCCTGATTACGCCATCCGCGCACATGGTTTCCTTCGCTTATTATGTCACGACATCCCTTTTCACTGGGACGACTATGCCCAATAGTCGTTTGATGATCTTAAAACAGCGCTTTCAAATACACCTTTAATTAGTGCACCTGACTATAATCGCGACTACATCCTCTACATATCAGTATCAGCTGTATCAGTAGCCGGTGTCCTCGTCTATCTTGGAGATGACAATCGTGAACATGTCATTTACTACGTTAGTAAGAACCTCTCGAGACCACCCTTGAAGTATAAACACGAAGAGAAACTTGCTCTTGCAGTTGTCCTTGCAGTCCAAAAACTGTGCCACTACATTCTGCTTCACACCACCAAGGTCGTCGCAGATTCCAACCCTATGCAATACTTGCTCATCCATCACCAAGTTAACGGAAAATTCGCTCGATGGATCGTTATCCTTCAAGAGTACGACCTCGAGTTCTAAACACCTAAGAGTAAGAAGGCCCTCGTTCTCACTGAACTTGTCACGGCCCTCCCCTCTGACACACCTAGTGCCCCCGTCAACACTGACTTTCCTGACGAACACCTCTTTTACATCACTTCCGATGATCCTTGGTATGGAGACCTTCTCGTCTACCTACGAACTCAAAAGTTTGGTAACCACCTATCACAAGATGATCATTAGCGCATTCGCCATCAGGTCCCCTGCTATCTCCTCATCGACGACATCCTATATCGGCGGGGCGTCGACACCATTCTTTTTCGTTGCCTGACTATTGACGAGGCCGACAGAGTCCTAAATGACTACCACAGTGGCGCATGTGGGGGCCATCTTTTAGGTATCTCCACTTCTCAAAAGATTATCCGGGCCGGTTACTTTTGGCCTGCCCTATTTCATGATTGCATTCATGCCATGAAACGATGTGAGCAATGTCAGCTCTATGCCAACAAAGCCCGTGCTCCCCCCGCTCTTCTTCACCCTGTCATTACCGCAGGCCCCTTTTGCAAATGGGGCATTGACTTTATGACTTGTAATCCCCTCTCTAGAAATGGTCAAATATACATGGTTGTCGCCGTCGATTAATTCACCAAATGGGCCGAAGATATGCCCACCTTCAACAACATCGCTGACACTGCAACGCGTTTTTTCCTTAACCACGTCATCTCCCGTTTTGGTGTACCACTCCAACTTGTTTCCAACCACAGGAAACACTTCAAGAATGAGATCTTCATTGAAATCTCATCTCGGTTAGGCTTCTCTCACGAGTTTGCCTCACCATATTACCCTCAATCAAACGGACAGGTTGAGGCAGTGAACAAAGTCCTCAAGACCATGTTACAACGCACGGTTAATAAACATAAGACCAATTGGCATCATATGTTATTTTCTGCTCTATGGGCTTATCGAATGGAAGTAAAGACCGCTACGGGTTTCACGCCATTTCATTTAGTCCATGGGGTCGAGGCAACTCTTCCCATCGAGTGCGAAATTCCCACCCTACGCACCGCAATTGAGATTTTACCTGACACTGCTCCGATGGAGCAGCGCTTGCTGAACTTGGAGTCTCTGGATGAAGATCATCTATCTTCATTATAGAACAATGAGGCAGCTAAAAAACGATCCAAGGCTACCTTTGATCGCCATGTCAACCTTCGATCATTCCGCGAAGGCGACCTTGTCCTGGCCTATGATATCACTCATGATACCTTTGGCCATGGAAAATTTGAATCACTTTGGCATGGCCCTTACATCATCCAACATTGCCTCACCAAAGGCACATACATCCTGGCCTCTCCAGAAGGCCTCTCGCTCAAGGAACCCGTTAATGGGTTATACCTCAAGAAATTTTATGCTTAAACATAGTCAAACTACTTTAGGTTATTTCTTTTTCTAGTGTTTTTAATCTTTTTTCTCTCACCTCTCTCGTCTAAACTATCATTTGTGCTATTGATAGATGATTCCTCCACCAGCCAACCACATTGGGTACGCCGACGGCGCCAGTCGTTGGACACAAAATCTCACTTCGACGGCTTGGGCTTTATATACCCCTCACATGAAATGCTACATTCAAGCGACATCTGTTTGGGACCAGCAACCAACAACTAAGCCGAATACACTGCTGTCATTGGCCTCCTAACCGATGCCCAGCACCATCATATTCGTCACCTTAGCGTCTTCCTCGACTCTCAACTAGTCGTTCTCTAGCTCAACAATGTTTACCATGTACACGATCTGTGTCTTTTTCGCAAATACCTGCAGGTTAGATTATTATCTCGACATTTTGATTCCATTACATTTACACATATTCCAAGACAATTGAATCAAACAACAGATGAAATAGCTAACACAGTGTTAGATTGGCATATATCACATCAAGCTACACATACATAAACACATCATACATCTTGTCACAGCATATATATAGAATAGACCTCATCATCATCAACAAAAAAACATGTAGACACCATCAGGATATCAAAAAATATGTATACTCATATATATATCAAGGCCTCCCCGACCGTCCGACTATTTACATACACAAAATACATGTGCCCGCAGGCTATCATAGTCCCTCGGTACAAAACTCGGCTCACCAGCCTATATACAATCAAAAAATATACAATATACAATCAGGGTGCCTCTATCGCACCCCCAGCTGCCCCTCCCTCAGGAGGCGGTGGTGGCCCACCCCCACYTGCCCCAGGCGGTGGTGGTAGAACACCTGCAGGACCCTCCTGCCCTAGCGGTAGGCGTCCACTAGTCATCGCGGCGAGCACGGCTGCTCGACGCACTATACCYCGCCATGGTGGCGGTAATCCGATGCATTACTCCAGGAACCCCTCATCCTGGATACGAATCCACATGCCCTCAGGCACATCCTGCAACACCGTCTCAAGACGACGGCGTATATCATCCAAATCTACTCCGGCTRCCGCCGGAGGAGCATGTGATGGCCCCGCACCAGGGTCATCATATCGGCGCCTCCTCGCCAGTCTCTTGGGCTCTRCGGGTCGCCCCGTGGCCTCATCCCACCGATGCCTCTCTCCACGCGGCAGTCTCTCCGGCTCCCGCTGCGTCGACACTCTTTGCAACTCCACCTCGCGCCCGTGAGGTGCCAAATCTGCAYAGGCAAAAAACAACAAACAAACGATCATATCAGCGTCTATATCACATATGAACTGGTATATCAAAAACATAACATAATTCAAAAACATACACAAACTCAACATACCTCGGTGATCAAAAACCTCCCCAGGAGGCAATACCATGTCCGGGTCTCCCCAGAAGTCCACCCCAGCATAGGGGTATCGAAGTAGGACCTGCGACATCTGCCACCTGCACCGTGAAATAATGCCCGCCTTCGCCACCACCGTGGCAAACCAAAACTACGGACCACCGCCTCAATCGATTATCTCATGCCACAGGCACCTCTAGAAGAACCTGCGGGTGCAGCATCGACACTCTCTCCAGAAACCAGGCTACCAGGATAGAGTCGAATGCAAACTCTCCAGTGCCTATGGACCGACAACGGTCCAGCTGCGCGATCATCTGCGTGTGCAGTGTCAACCCCCATGTGAACCTCTCACGGACCACCACCACCCTCTCCATCACTAGCAGCTGGCCACCACTGATGCGTTGGGTCGCCAGTGACCCATACACGCGGACAATCATCGCCGCTATGCAACGATGCAACAGGGAATCTAGACCGCTCACACTCACTACAGTCCCAGAAATCTAGTTCTTGCCTGAGCAATATCATCAGGCGATATCATCTAGGTGTGTATCCCTCGGCAGCATAGGCTCTGCCGACAGCGGCGTTCCCCAGAAGGGGAGCCCAGTCAAGAAATATATATCCTCCACCGCAGTGAAGGGGATCTGCTCTCCTCGCATGAGGAAGCAGTGCAGATCTGGGCTCCACATCTGGAGTAGGAACTGGAGTAAGTACTCCTTTTCCCGTATCAACGGGCACTCAAAGAACTTTAGCAACCCACTGGTTGCTAAAGCCGCTTGGACCGCAGGCCCTGCATTGGCCACAACATCTCGTAACTACGACCAGTCTCGCTTACGCCACCGCACATCCATAATCACTGCTAGCCACCTGCACACAACACAGAGTCCTATATCAGCTTATGCAACCATCCAATACATCAAAAAGACTCCCTTTTTACCCTTCAACCTTGCCTCTTAGGCGTGGTTTTACCACCCATAGGCACGCACACATGCGCCCCTGTTCACTATACAGGGGCGCATGTATGCACGCCTGTTTTTCCCACAGGTGCGCTCGTGAGCGCGCCTGTTCACCATACAGGCACGCGCTAGGGCGCGCCTGTCAAACCCACAAATGCGCTATGATGCACGCCTATTCACCGCAGAGGCGCGCACTAGTGCGCGCCTGTCCACCTCACAGGCGCGCCCCTAGGGCACACCTTAAATTCCCCCTCACGTGCACCAATGCGCGTTTATTCAGTGGATAGGCGCGCACGTATGCATGCCTTCCACTGAATCCCCTGTGCATGTGAGCCCACAACCTACTAAAAAACCCCTCAAAACCCTTGTACGGCCCCCCGTACCTACCCTGCCCAAAAATTAGAAACCTATTTCTATGCAAGACGATCAGACCACTAACCTGAAACTTGCACACCGTCGATCGGATACCTCGTGCTCCCTGAATCACCCAATCTCCTCTAAATCTGCTCGGAAAGTCACTGTAGAAGCAGGTACAAATGAGGTGGCAATGTGGGCCCTACAGTTATATATAGGCCTTTTGCCAAACTTCCACTCACCATTCCGGGAGCCCACGGCGTCCATTTTTTGAACCGTCTTTAGCCACAGGATCAACATCCCGCCGCCTACATCATAGCTATCCCTGGGCCACTTTTCATCCTGAGCCCCCGGGGCGCCTTCCATATCATGGTCACGTACGCACGCGCATAGTCACATTTGTCAAATACATGCTCATATATTTGATTCTCTTCAGATATAGTTCACTTTGGGTATTTGGTTGTTCTGTGCGTAGGTACTTGGTCATCAGTCACCGACACCATCCCTTCAGGTATCTATATTCAGCACTGGCATGTAGTCTCCCCTGTTGTATTGCATTTCCATTTCCAGTCACACCCTCTGATATTTGCCTTTAGGATCATTTTTTCCGGCTCTGCAGTACTCACACCTCCATTTGCATCTTCAGTACTGTAACCCGGTAGCATTCTCACCCACATGAGTTGTCCCATTCATAGCACCTTTTGGCACTTTTTGACACTCATGTTGTTCTTCATTACCCTTTAGGGATGGGAGTCCCGATAGTCTTTCATCATGTTGCAGATTAACCACAAACTCCTTCTCCTCATTTTGCTAGCTTTCCCATATGGACTCCTAGATCATCACTTTATGGTTCTATTCTTTTTACCTGTACCCCCACAGGATCATGAACCCTTCATTTCATCCACCATCAGTTTGCCCATCTGCGAACTTATCTTAATTTCACCTACCTCATACAGAAACTCACCAATGGGGCCCCCACCCTTCATCTATTTTCCTAGAAATTCCTTCCCTCCCTAGGGCACTCATTTCACACTGGGGCACCCATTTTTGTATTTGTACATTTTTCCCACATTATTCATTATTTATTGTACAAATTCCTTTATTTCCAGTCATTACATTTTCTTTTGTCGTCACCGTTGGCGACTTGCTTCCTTTTTGGCCACACGCAACCCATGTCACCCTTGGTTGGAGCATTACTTATCATTTTCCCTTACCGGCATCGTCCATATCTTCAGAGTACTCCACAGGTCACTTACTTCTACCCTCTAAATTTGTTCACCTTGTCCCACCTCTGGCACAACTTATCTTCGATCTTGACGTCCCCATGACACTTGACCTTGTCACACGGTTGCAGCCACTATTTGTCTCATACATCCTCCAGCTAAGGGCAGTCTTGAGTCTCCCCACTTCTTGACTTTGTACCTCTGCCACTTCCTCACCTCAGTAGATTCCATGGAGCCCTTTGCTTCTGGAAGTTGCGTCCCCCTTTTGTCGACATCAGCACAATTTTCCAGAAGGGAGACAGTATCTTGATTCTCATTTTCCATTCAATGAGAGATCTCGGACGGCACGGGGGGAAAAACCATTGCTCCCTGATGTCATTGACCCCCATAACATTCGACGCCAACACTTTCTCATGTTATGGTGGGTCTTACTTTGCGACTATTGCAGTTATTATTATCACTTGCCGAAGACCTCTAAACTCGGTCGGGCCATCAACGCCCACATCATCATCGCTGCTTATTACCGCGATCATTGACTATTTCTCAGAGTATGTTCCTTTGCAGAATTGTCTTCTGCCGTTATCATTACCGCCCCCGAGGGAGCTGCAGTTGTCTACACCAACACTTCAGTCATCTTTTTTCAGAGTTACATAACACGAGCATGGGGCATGCCCGCCTCGTTTGTACACAATTGTATATTGTTACGCACCTTATGGAAGGTCGGGTTCTACCAGTTCCTTTCTTCTCCAAAGGATTACTCTACACGGT
>ML791796.1:170851-184289 GCA_009831015.1 Picea engelmannii
AGCTCCCAAGCCGATTTGACATCAAATCTGAGCTGAATCCGCATGGTAGGCTGGTCAAACACCTAATTGAGCCCTAAAGAGCCCCTTTTCACACCTCAAAGGAGTTACATAATCACCCAATGCTATGCTATAAAAAGCCATGAAGAAACACCATTTTCTCAAGGAATTTCATGTAATGTTATGCTGCTTAGATTGTTTTAAGAACTCACTCCTTGACAATAACACATCAACACCATTTCATTGAGCCATTCACCTCTCCATTGAGTGAATGTGCTTGGAGTTCTTTCACCATCATTCTCATTTTCTGATTGTAAGGAGAGCAAGCTTGTGAGGGCCTCAAGAGCCTTCCTTTGGAGGAAGAAGGAACCATAGTTCCCTTTCTTCATTGTTCTTTGGATTTCATCAATAGATCAGCCTAAAAACATTGGTGATATTGGTCCATTGTGTTTGTTATTTCTTTTTCATATACTCATAGTTTTAGTTTTTTTTAATTTAATTCTTGTTTATAGTTTTGTTGTTGTTCTTTTTCTAACTCTTTCCTCTACAACTGTCATGCCTAGAAAGACCCAAATGGGTATGTAAGCACCCTTTATTTGCTCACCAAGTGATGAATTGGGTGCAAACACCAACCTTAATCAACAATCTCCCCCTTTGGCATTGATGGCAACACTCTGATGGAATACTGAAATCATATCACTCATGTTCCCCATGGAACCATGCCTTTGTCCTTTGTATCTAATAAATATTCTCCCCTTGTAACCATGCTTCTATCCTCTACCTATGTCCTCTACATCTGACAAATCTCTTCCCCTTTTTCATAAATGGCAAAGGTATCTTTCAATCTGGGGTTTCTCCCCTTGAGTGAACTGTCCTCTTATGGTGCTTCCTCTTGTAAATCTAAGACATATAAGATAATAATTCAAAAAGCATTCATTTTGGAGTAGAAATAAATCCATGTATCTGGAAAAGATATTCAAAGGATTCTCATGGAAGTGGTTTTGTGAAGATGTCTTCCACTTGTTCTTTTGTGCCCACATACTCAAATATGATGTTCTTTTCTGCAACCTGCTCCCGTAGAAAGTGATACTTTATTGGAATGTGCTTCATCTTAGAGTGCATCACCGGGTTCTTCAAGATACTGATGGCACTTGTATTATCACAATATATTGGAATGGGCTCATCATACTCAACCTATATATCTATCAGAGTTTGTTTCATTCAAAGAACCTGTGTACAACATGATGCTGCTGCAATATACTCTGCCTCAGCTGTAGATAAAGATACTGATGATTGTTTATTTCTTAGCCATGATACTAAACACTCACCGAAGTAGAATGCTTCTTCACTGGTGCTTCGTCGGTCATCAATACAACCTGCCCAATCTGCATCCATGTAGGAAATAAGTGATAAATCCTTTCCTTTCGGATACCATAATACAAACTCTTTTGATCCTTTGATATATCTGAAAATCCTCTTCACTACTAAGACATGTGACTCCTTTGGTGCTACTTGAAATCATGCCACCTGTCTAACTACCTGCATTATATCTAGTATGGATGTTGTCACATATAGTAGGATGCCAATCATTGACCTGTATTGCCTCTGATATGTAGACTTTGAATCATCATCTTTTCTCAACTTGCAACAGGTTTGCATTTGAGTGATACTTGATTTGCAATCTTCCATTCTGAACCTATTTATCATTTATCTAATATACTTGGTTTGAGAAATAAATATTCCTTGGTTGCTTTGACATATATGAACTCCCAAAAAGAAGGATAGTTCTCCAAGTAACGACATTTCAAATTCATTCTGGATATCTTTTGCAAATTTTTGGCTTAACCTGTCATCATCACTACCAAAAATAATATCATCAACATAACCTTCAATTAATAAAGTATTACCTTGACTTACCTTGATGTAGAGGTTGTTGTCTACACTTCCTTTTATGAACCTTGCCTGCTGCAAATACTTATCCAGTCTAGAGTACCATGCTCTAGGATCCTGTTTTAGACCATACAAGGCCTTCATTAATTTACACACATAATTTGTGTTCTCTAACAACTAAAATCCTTCTGGTTGTTCAATGTAGACTTCGTCTTCAATTTCCCCATTCAGAAAATATGATTTTACGTCCATATGACATATTTTAACATTTTTGGAGCATGCATAGGCTAAAAGAAAACAGATTGCTTCCATTCTRAAAACTAGGGCAAATGTCTCTTCAAAGTCGATTCCTTCAATATGTGCATATCCTTTACATAACAATCTAGATTTGTTCCTTGTAACTTGTCCATCTTCATTTAATTTATTCTTGAAAACCCATTTTGTGTCGATCACATTCTTATTCTTTGGTCTTGGAACCAATTCCCAAGTGTCATTTTTCTCTATTTGATCCAATTATTCATCCATGGTCTTATTCCAAAATTCATCCTTGCTGGCTTCTTCAAAATAGTTTGGTTCAATTGTAGATAAGAGTGCTAGGTGTGTTTTCTCTGGTGAACGGATTTTTCTTCTAGTCTCAACTCCAACATCTTTGTTTCAAATAATCTGATCTGAAGGATGATTCTTCTATACTTGCTTTCTAGGTGTCTTTGGAGATACTTGTTGAACTTTCTCTTTTATTTCTATCAGATTCTCTTCATCTTCCTCTTCTACTTCATCTTCTTCTTCTTCTTCTTCTTTGAAAAGTTGTTCCATTGATTTGTTTTCTTCTTCCTTTGATTCTAGTCTGCCTGTTTCATCAATTGTTGCATTGATGCTTTCCACAAATTTGTTCAATCTTAGATTGTAACACTTTTATGCTTTCCTTGTACTTGGGTAACCAACAAGTACTCCTTTGTCCACATGAGAGTCAAACTTTCCCATTCTTCCATCTTCTCTTTTGATGTAGCATTTTCTTCCAAAAACTCTGAAGTAATTCACATTTCTTGGTCTTCTTTTACATAGCTCGTAGGGAGTTTTATCAGTGGTGTTTCTTAGCATTACTCTGTTTTGAATGTGAACTGTTGTATGCACTGCCTATGTCCAAAATATATCTGTAAATTTGGAATCCATTAGCATTGTTCGAGCCATTTCCTATACTGTCATGTTCTTTCTTTCAACAACTCCATTATGTTGAGGTGTCCTAGCAACAAAGAATTTCCTTTTTATTCCATGATTACTGCAGTAGTCCATAAATTATTTTGAAGTAAAATCTCGTCCATTATCAGATCTCAAGCATTTGATTCTTGAATCCATCTCATTTTCAACCATTTCCTTATATATCTTGAAGTTTTCAAAATATTTTGACTTGTTCTTGAAAAAGCAAACTATAGTCATTATTGTATAATCATCAACTAATAACATAAAATATCTCTCACCTTTTAATCCCTTTGTTGTAGTTGGTCCAACTAGATCAGTATGCACAATTTCCAATGGTCTTGTTGTTGAATATTCCTTTGATTTGAACCTGGTCTTTTTTTTCTTTCCTTGTTGACAATGCTTGCATAAATTGTTGGTTGGTTTCGTGATCTGGGGTATTTCTTTGACTGCTTCTCTTTTGTTGACTTTGAAAAGGTTATAAAAATACATGTGACCCATTCTTCTATGCCATAGCCAACTTTCATATTCCTTTCCTAGACAACACTTTTCATTTCCAATTTCACTTAACACATATATGTTGTTTGAAGTTCTAGCAGTTGTACCAACCAATTTCCCTGAACCTTCTCTTCTTATCTTGCACTTTTGTGAATCGAAAGAAACTTTATGACCTTGGTCACACATTTGACTCACACTTAGAAGATTATGTTTCATATCTTCTACCAATAGAACATTTTGTGCCTTTTCATTCTTGTTCCCAATTTGGACTGTGCCTTCTCCAATGATTTTGGCTGAATTATCTTTTCCGAAGGAGACTGATCCATTTATTTCCTTTCACAATGTAAGAAATTTGTCTCTATCACCTATCATGTGTTTTGAACACCCACTGTCAACATAACAACTGTGTTTCTTTTTCTTAGCTTGTAAAGCGACTGTGCATTCTGCATTGCTATACTAATCTTGTTTTCTTATCCATGTCGTTTTCTGAGGTTCTTTAAGAGGGACTGCCATTTTGAAATCTTTGGCCACATGTCCAAAATTGTTACATTTGTAACATTCCACTTCAGTGCTCAAATATTCAAACCTATTGTAACTTATTCTTTACGTTTCACTAGGTCTTCTTGAATAACCCCTTTGTGTATGACTCTCAAAGTTGTTATTGTTCATGTTGTTATCTCTGCCATTCATAGCTTTATGTCCAAAATTATTACATGCATAACATAAACCAAAAACTATAGGTTGATACCTTGGAGTTGAATATCTTCTGAAAGGAGGTGCTCTTATGAATCCTTCTTCTTCTTGAGGACTATCTGTCTATTGTTGATTTTGAAATCTGAATCTTCTCGGTGAAGGAGTGTCCCTGTAATCTTCCTTGTATATCTTCCTATCCCCTTTGATTGTTTCTGCATAGATTTTTGTATTTGTTTCTTGCTCTTTTGTTTTGGAGATTGATCCCTTTTTTGTCTAATTGTATCCAAGTCTAGACTTGTCAAGATGACATTTTTTACTGTTGATAATGTCATCCAGAAATTTTGAGCTATTCTGCATATTTTTCTTTTGAATATCCTTTATTAGTGTTACAATCTCTGCTTCCAAGTTTCAAATGATATTGTCCTTTTATTTTAGTTGTTATTTGAGTGCTTATTCAATTCTTTAATCTTATTCTATTTGAACCTTCAATTTTGTGATCATTTGTTCTAGTTCTCGAGTGTCCTTTTTCTTGTCTAGTTCTGCTTGTAGTTTCTTGTTTTTCTTCTTTTCTCTTCTGATAACTTCTATGACAAACATTAATTCTTTTCGATATTCAACTTCTGCCTCTTCAATTTTGTCTTCGACTTCTTCATATCCTTCTTTGGATTCTTCATATTCTTCTTTGTTAGAATCTTTTACTGCCATGAATAGAACTCTTCCTGTCTCACTGTCACTGATTTCATCTTCATCTGATGATGAGATGTCTTCTTTGATGCATAAGCTTTTCTTGAAATATTTCTTTGTAGTTATTTTTCCTTTATATGTGTGTTTTCCTTTTGAGTAACCTTCATCATTTCTCTTTTCTTATGAGGACATTTTTTAGCAAAATGACCAATACCATCACAATTAAAACAAATTAAAGGAATCTTACCTCTATACCTACCATTGGTTCCCTTGTTCAATCTTTTGACGAAGTTGGCCACTTCTTCATCATCTTCTGAGATGTTGTTGCTGCTACAATATTGTTCTTGTTCCTTCTTCTTTTTTCTTTTATCTTTTGAATGCTTTGAAGGCTTCTTATTTTATATTTGGATTTTCTTGTTCAGTTCTCATTTCATATACTGTGAATATTCCATGCATTTCTTCCACGCTTATTGAGTTTAGATCCGATCTTTCTTCTAGTGTTGATATCTTAGGGTTGAATCTCATAGGAAGAGATCTTAGTACCTTTTGAACAATTACAAATTCTTTGATTTCTTCTCCCAATCATATGATTGCATTCACTGTTTCATTAACTCATAAAAAATAGGCTGCAATATTCTCATCTTACTTCATTTTTAGTTGTTTGAACTAACCTCTGTAAGTTTGAAGATTTGCTTCTTTGAATTTTGTATCTCCATAAATATTTCGAATATTGTCCCAAATATATTTAGCGGATTTACAATGTGCAACTTTGGTGAATATCGTGTCACTGAGACCATTCAAAAGTGCATTTGTATCTTTGGAATTATTCTCACCAAGTTTCATTTCTTTGTCATTTGTTGGTGGAACTGTTAGTGCTATGTATCCATCTACAATTGATTTCCAAACTTGAAATCCATGTGCTTGTATATATGTCTTCATCCTTATGATAAAAAAAGCATACTTCTGTCGATCAAACTATGGTATTACATTTTTATACAAGATGGTAATTTCCATGATCTACCTTTTAGTGGTTAAATTGATTTCTGAAGGAACCTTTTCTGATTCCAATTGTTGGATTACTGAGAGGGGGGGTGAATCAGTAATAGCGTAATTATAATCCTTTTTCTCTAAATAAATAATCCAAGTGTTATATCAATGTAGAATTATTATCCAATAATGAGCAATAGGAAATGAACAATCACACACATACACAGTACACCAATGTTTTACGTGGAAACCCAAATTGGGAGAAAACCACAGAATGCTATTTCTTATATGTCTTGAAGAATTACATTCATTGGAAGCACCAACTTCATTTGTTTTACAGCTTCATCTGGAAGGAGGCTCCAACCCCCTAGTTTCTCAGGCTACAACCTAAGGGAAGCTCCAACTCCCCAATTCTTTGGCTACAACCAGAAGGATGCTACAACCCCCTGTGTTCTCCTGCTACAACTGGAAGGTGGCTACAACCACTTGTCATTGCCCCGTCCAACCACCCTGAAGTATAAGTAGAATGATGGAACCACTGTCAAGATGTCACTATGAGGTATATTGTTGTACAATTGTATCAACATATACCACTGACTTGTATCTAGTATGTACAATTGCCCTATAATCAAACTGCACCAGAGCTGAACATGTATCTACAAAAATACAATAGATACGTGACATGTAGTGCTGCAGCCCGTGTATGTACGTGCCCTATATGTTATGAAGCCCACGTATGTATGCTACCAAAATGTTATGAAGCCTGCGTATTCCTTCTGAAAACTAGGTTTTCCTTTTTCTTGAAAACTTCTGATCCTCTGTAACTTCTTTGACACAGATCTGTAACCTATCACTGTATCCAGACTGTAATTGTACCCTGTGCATGCATCCTCATATATAACCTTTACTCAAGTCAAGTATGTCCCTCTCTAGTCATGTGTCATATATGTATGTGTAATCATGAACAAGTATAATATCCCTCACATGATCTTAATCATCAACCCCTTTCTGATATTCAGTCTCTCAATACATCAACTACTACACAAATACAAGCTCTCAACCATGTACCATAAAAACCCTTAGCCATATGCCAAGAAATACAAGATGTGCCTCACAATAAGTATGAATTATGAATATACCAACACTGTATTTCTGTAGATCTGACTTATGCAGAATATCCCATGAGGTCACTAGTATCTCCAGGGATAATCCTCAAATCTCCATTTCCATTCCTCATGCATACATCAAAATCCAACTATTCATAGAAATAAGACATAATTTCTGAACCAATGGATGGATCTGATGTATCTTAGCACTTTAGACCTTCCCAGGAGATTGATCTCATAATATAGAACCTCTGCATCTTCATATCTTCAAGTTTTCATGGATTTACCAACATGTACGCAACTTGAACACAGATAACCTGCATATAACTCAGTATGTACATAGCTTGTACACAGACAACCTATGTATAACTCAACATGTACACACCTTGTACATAGACAGCCCACGTACACCTCATACAATAGGGTTTTGTTGTAATTATGAGAATTTCTCCATCAACCCTTTGTGCTACCTCAGACGTTCGCCACTTTAGATGTATCCACAAGTATTTACAAGAAGATTTACACAAGAAAATAGATATACAATATGTACAAATGTGTGTATAATGAGTGAGCTTTGCCTCTTATTTATATCTTCATGTAGCCTTACACTTTCCTTATTTTAGGTCTTATTCATTTAAAATAATTTCTTTTTCAAAGAATTTTGACCCTTCGAGGATTCTCTAAGACTTATGAGGGGTTCTCCAACTTCATATGGTCATAATTCTCTAACCATGAGGAGTTATGTGACGTTCCACATACCACCAGAAACATCATGACAAGAATTATCCATTTAGTATAGTTTCACTAACAAATTCATTGTCCTTCATCTTATTATTCCTCAAATAAGCATGGGTTCTCTCACTTTGCAAAGCATCTTCCCATGAGGGATTTCACCATAAGGGGACCACTTTGGAGTTCATCCATTTTTACTTCTTATCAACCATGACAAGACAATAATGAGTCATCTTTACATCAAACAAACTTCGGTCCATTACCCAAACCTTGTGCTATGGGGATTTATTCAAGGTCTTGTGCTACAGGGCTTTCTTCAAGGGTTGACATCAATGACAACCAACCTTAATCAACATTATGCCTATCGTCCTCATAGATTCAATCACCATAGAAGATGATGAGGAAGGCGCAGAAGCTTCGCACATAACTTTGGTGATAATCACATAGGAGGAAGAACCAGGGGAGACATCTTCTCCATCCTTTGATGATTTGGTCCTAAATCCCCAAGAAGGTGACCTGGAAGCTAGGACCCCTATCGACACTATATTTCTCAAGAAACTGGAAACATATTCATCGTAGGAAACACAACCTCATGATGACATCTCTAAGAATGACATGGATGCAAGAGGGAAAGATGAAGGAATGGGGAAGCCATAAATTGATATCTCGATGAACGAACTCTCAGCCAATACTGATCCTATTCCCACTTCTCCATGTAATACAAAGACTTCGTCAACTGAAGAGTACCAGTAGAAGGTCGAGTTACCAGGATGCACAAGAATCACCTCTTCTAGGGAGATTAGCGGACTAAGCTATGGAATAGAATAAGAAATGGCACCAATATTACCACAGAAACCACTAATTGATGAAGAAGGAGGTTGAGTTCCCACCCTTCGAAGAGAGAGAGAACCTAGCATGGAACACCTCTATACAGTGGGAAGCCTAGGTAATACTCTATCCTGGGGATATTAGTAGATTCATGAACCAGTAGACGAAGTTGTTGATATACAGGCTATTGCTTATGATAGGAAAAGGAAGGTTGTGATGAAAATAATAGTTAGGAAAAGGGATCTTACGCTCAATATCACCATGTTCATAACCAAAGAAGAGACGTTATTCGACATAGAATATACCAGGATGACTAAGCTAATTGGAGCAAGGATGGCCATAATCGATGCCACATTAGACAGGGAAAAAAGGGGTGAAAGAGAGGTAGCTAACATGAGGAAAGAGTTATACCACCTGTGACATCAAGATGAATATTACCAAAATTCAACCCAGGCGGTGATACTCTTGAAAGGTGAGTTTTGAGATATGTATGCACAATTCAAAATGGAGAGGGACTTCTTCACTGCTCGAATAGATGATTTTCAAGAAGATAACCTTATGGGGATAGAAACTTGAAAATGCATGCAACGATGGTATGGTAAGGCACATCAATCCATGGAACAGATCGAATACATTAGTGAAGTGTAGAAGGGTTGAGATACAAAAGAACATGGAATCTGAGTGGTGATGGACAACAACATCGCCTGAATAAGGAAGTAATTTGAAAACTGAGTATACATGGTCCAAGAACCCTAGTGGAAAATGCAGGAGAGATGGGAAGAGTGTAAGAAAAGTTGGGAAAAAATCAACCAAGAAATGAGAGGTATCAACTTGCCATAGTTTGTCCCGCCAGAGGAATTCACCAATTTACATGATATAGTCAAGCGACATGCATAGAAATACTAGGTATGTGAAACAAATATTTCGCAGGTTTCAAGCATAATCCTAGGCCAATTGAAGAAGTTCATGGAGCCTTCAATTAAATATCTTGCAGTATTATAATGCGTGAGTGTCAAACTAGTCAAGTAAAAAAAAATACATTTGAGATAAATGAGGTCCTCTCTGCTCTGATGGATCAACACAGAATCCCTTACGCAAATGTATGTGAAGATATCTTCTGCAGATGATTAGAATACGAGACGAACAATCCACTTCAGTAAAATAACGAGATGATATAAAGAATACAAAAGAGAATAGATAAATAGAGTCCACCATGTGTCGATTTCTTCACTTAACACAACTTTAGTATCTATTTTTAGTTTGGTTATTTTTATAAATAAGAGAATCAACCTTGTGTTAAATGTCAATGGTTTTGGAGAGAAATACCTTTTTTTGGAATATTGTAAGAGAGTTATTTATGTGCAAGTTATTTTAATTTAGAAGTTTTCCTTGTAACCAAAGACACTTCTTTCATCTGAGGCGTGAATGTGACTGGACTGAGGGGGATCATCTATGTCTTCGAATTCAATACTTATTGTTGTATTGAGTAAGAGTTGGTGTATCTATTTTTTGAGTTATATTGTAATGTTGCAACATTTCTTTTATTCTAATTGATGAATAGAAATCGATTGTGTTAATATGTGATTGATGGTAGAGTATTGAAAGTTACTTTTCTTGCACTAATTTTCTATTACGTAGGTATTTTCTTTATGTAAACATCATCTCAGATGATGTTTAATGTCTACAAGTCAAATGGTATTATTTCTAGATTGAAGTAGGTTCAATCCTCATTGTCTGCATGCTGAGGTATAAAGGTTATCCCAAAACCCAACTTTCTCCAATATATCATTACCTCCCTCTGTCATTTAGTTTAAGCTCCACCTTTCATTCCCACAAATGTTAGAAAATAATAAAAAAGCGAATTGCATATCTTGAGGAAAGATTTCACATAAAGACATATCTATTGGTCATGATTAAAGCCCATCGACAAATTCAACCAAATCACAGATCTGGAGAACCATACTACTTAGTAAATTCTTACGAGTCTAATTGGGCCTCTTAAGTGGGTTTGGTTCCTATTGTTGAATCAAATGGATCTCAGACCCCTCAACACTTTGTTTCTATGACATATCTATAGTCCCAAAAAGAATATTAACTCACCAAGAAAGGACATCTCAAAATCATGTTGCATGTCTTTGGAAGACTTCTGACTCATCCTATCATTGTCACTTCCGAAGATATTGTCATATACATAGACTTCAATAATAAATATATTGTCTCGATCTATCTTTATGTAGATATTTTTGTTTGCATTTCCTTTCCTAAACCCTTGTTGTTGTAAATATATGTCCAGTCTCGAATACCATGATCCGGGGGATTGTTTGAGACCATATAAAACCTTCTTCAATATGAAAACTTAACTTTCCTTCTCTGATAACTGAAATCCTTATGGTTTCTCAATGCACACTTCTTATTCTAGATCTCCATTTTGGAATGTTGATTTCACATCCATCCAATACACTTTAACATTCTTGTATCATGCATAAGATAGTATTAGTCTGAGTTCTTCCATCCTGAAAATTGGGGCAAATGTCTCTTCAAAATCTATACCTTCAACTTGAGATTATCCTTTGCATACCAGTATTGCTTTGTTCATGGTAGCTTGTCCATCCTTGTTCAATTTATTCCTGAGGACCCACTTTGTACTGATGACAGTCTTGTTATTTGGTATTATATCCAATTCCCATGTGTCATTATTCTCTATTTTATCTAACTCTTCATCCATTTCATTGACCCAATGCTCATCTTTGTTGGCTTCTTCAAAACTGCTTGGCTCAATTGAAGACAACAATGTTATATGTTATTTTTTTGGTGAATGGATTCTTCTTCTGGTTTCAACCCCTACATATTTATTTCCAATAATATGATCTAATGGATGATTCTTCTTCACTCATCTATTGGGTGTCTTTGGAGTTACTTGAATGTTCTTTTGTTCTTTCTCTTCTTATGTCTTCTCTTCTTCTTCATCTACTTCTTCTTCTTTCAAATATTCTTCATGATCCCATCCCACTGAATTTGTTCTACTTTCTTTTATCTTTCGACCATATGTCTCATCCACCGTCACATTGATGCTTTCTAATATTCTGTTGATTCTCAGATTGAAACATTTGTTTGCTTTCCTTTTTCTTGAGTACCCAACTAGTATGAATTTATCAACTCAAGAATCAAATTTTCCAATTTTTCCATCTTCTCTTTTGATGTAACATTTTCTTTCGAAAACTTTGAAGTGCTTCACATTTTTTGGTCTTCATTTCCATAGTTTGTATAGAGTATTAGCATTGTTATTTTTGAGCATCCCTTTGTTCTAAATGTGAATTGTTGTATGCACTTCTTGTACCCAAAATACATTTGTCAACTTGGAATCCATTAACATGGTCCTGGTCATTTCCTATATTGTTTTGTTCTTCCTCTAAACAACTCCATTTTGTTGACATTTCCTAGCTACTGAGAATTTCCTCTTTATCCCATGCTCGCTACAAAATTCCATGATTCCATTGTTGTAAATTCTCCTCCATTATCTAATCTCAAACACTTGAATTTCAACTATGTCTCAGTCTGAACCATCTCTTTGTATGTCTTGAAGATTTTGAATGCTTTTGACTTCTTGTTTAGAAATAAAACTGCAATATTTCTTGTGTAGTCATCAACTAGTAGTATGAAGTACTATTGTCCTTTCAATCATTTTGTTCTTGTCGGTCCAACTAGATCACTATGTACAATTTCCATTGGTTTTTTTGTGTAGTATTCCTTTGACTTGAACTTTGTCTTGGTTTGTTTTCCCTGTAGACAATGCTTGCATAGAATTTTTGTTGGCTTCGAGCTCTTGAGAATTTCTATTACTACTTCCTTTTTTATGACTTTGAAAATATTATAAAAAATTATGTGACCCATTCTTCTATTACATAGCCAAATTTCATCGTCCTTTCCTAAGACACATCTTTCCTTTCCTATTTCATTTAGAACATATATGTTTCTTGGAGTCCTTACAACTGTAGCTACCAACTTGTTGGCAGCCAACCCATTTTTTTTTATTGCTCTCAAAAAGTTGCCTACACCCCTTGTCGTATTACGACAAATTATAGTCGCATTGTGCTTCTAGACATTCGTCTCATTTTTGCAACAATTACAATTCAATTTCGTTTCAGTTTTCACAACTGTAAGTGTGAAAAACATCTCTTTCATTGCTTAGATTGTCATCGTTTTTGGTTGATTTGTTGAAAGACACTTGATCACTGGTTTATCACATGACTGCTAAAGGTTGTCTCGAACCTATGTTCTTGAGCATTATCTTACCTTTATTACGCATTTGGATATATTTGATTGTTAAACCTTTGGGCATAAAAGTTATTGGTCTTGTTCTGATCTTATGAAAATTGTAATGGATTTGGTCTTATTGCTTTTATCCTTATTATGGCTTTCACTCGGTTATTATATGAAAATCTTTGGATCATATTGTTCTCAAAAGATTGGAATGCAAACATTACCATAGGCACCGAATACATGGGCAAGTTTATAAGGCGTAATAACAATGGTTTGAAAGCGCATTGATCAATCACATTGAACTTTACAAATCGATGCTTGACATACTATTTGCAAAGATGGATTATATATTGAATGTTTCATAGTCCTGAGCTATGTATTAGCAGTGAAACTTGTGGTTAAGCGATTGATTGAACAATGGAATCGACACGATGGATCGATAGTTAATGATGGTACTGTGTATGGTTAAACTTAACACTTGGCGCATAATGATCACATGAGTTGTTGATTCAGACTCGGATGAATGGCACGTAGAGGTGATGATTCACCTGTTGGCTAATTGATACGTT
>ML791796.1:194570-214656 GCA_009831015.1 Picea engelmannii
CTAATAAGCTCAAGAACCAACAAAGCTAACACAAGCTAACTTTCTCCATGAGAACTCCTCTCCTTTTATAAGTTGAAGAGGATAAGATGAGGAGGTTAGGATGATCCCACTAAATCATGAAAGTGAGTAAGATCCAAACCATTTGGATGTCACCTCACCATAGAAGTTTCTCCTTCTATAAGATTTGAGAAAATGCTCATTTTTCCCACGTGCAGGCATTCTCGCACCCTAGCTATGGAGAAACCTGCGAACACCTCGCACCCTAGCTATAGTGCAACCTGCAAAAATGGGTCATTCTCACACCCTGCCTATATAGCAACGTGCAAACTTCCTTTTTTATAAGGTTTTTACATAGGAAAATGCAACTTCTTTTCTCAGGAGAAGTTCTCCCTTCTCTCTTTAGGAACTCAGGCCACTGACCCCTCTGAAGGCAACATATAGGTTTACATCATTAACGATCATAGGGATGATGAAAATAATGTGTAACAAGTTTATTGCTAACTTTTCTTCCATTGTAGCTCCATTACATGAAGTGATAAGTGCCAAGAAAGTTTTTCAATGGGGAGCTAAGCAATAGAAGGCTTTTGATACTTTGAAAGAGAAGATCAGTTCAACGCTAGTTCTTCCACTTCCAAATTTAAGACAACCTTTTGAAATCCAAATAGATGCAAGCAATTATGCAATGGGAGCAGTTTTGCTACATCATGGTAAGCCCATTTGTTTTCATTCTAAAACTTTTAATAGTACTGTGATTAACTATCCTAATTATGATAAGGAGTTGTATGCATTGGTACAAAGTGTAAAAAAATGGAAACATTATTTGTTGGGAAAAGAAAACATTATTCACACCGACCATCAACCAATGCAATACCTACAATCACAAACAAAGCTACAACAAGCTAGGCACTTCAGATGGATGGGTTTTCTTCAACAGTTCCACTTGGTCATCAGGTATAAGAAGGGAAATAATAGCAAAGTTGTTGATATTCTTTCAAGGCCTATTATTAGTGCTTAAGTTATTCTTAAGCACAGTCCTATCATTCATGAACGTTATGTTGAGAAATATGCAGTGGATATTGATTTTAAAGAAGTATATGAAACTTTATGTCATTCTAACCATGTTGAGGAATTGGATTACCATGTGCATGATAATATGTTGTATCATCTTGGCAAGCTATGTATTCCACAGGGGGAAAGAATCAACATCATAAGAGAATCCCATTCTTCTCTTATTGCTGGTCATTTTGGTGTAGGCAAGATAGTGGCTAATTTGCAAAGATATTGCTACTGGCCTAAAATGAATGAAAGTGTTTCAATATATGTTAGAGGATGTTCGGTATGTGCCACAAGTAAACCTAGCAATCGAAAGTTGGGTTTGTATACTCCACTTTTGGTTCCTTCTCTTCCTTGGGAAAGTATTTCCATGGATTTTGTAGGAGGTCTACCTATGTCTAGATGAAATCATGATTATATTTATGTTGTGGTTGATCGATTTAGCAAAATGTGTATTTTGATGCCTTGTACGAAGTAGGTTACAGCTGAACAAGCGACAAAAATGTTCTTTCAAAATGTTTGGGCCCATTTTGGATTGCCTAAATCCATTATTTCTGATCGGGATTCTCGATTTGTTTGAAGTTTTTGGTCGAGTTTATTGGCACTCATGGACACCACACTGAAAAAGTGCACAGCTTTTCATCTGCAAATAGATGGTCAGACAGAAGTGGTAAATCGAACAGTGGTGCATCTTCTTCGTTCTTATTGCAACAAGCATCCTAAACTTTGGGATGAGAATTTACACTACATTCATCATGCTTACAATCGAGCTAATCACTCTTCAAATCAAACGTCGTCATTTGAAGCATGTTTTGGCTATTTGCCCAAATCTCCTTTAGATTTTATCTTTGGGAAGGATATTTCTTTTGAAGGTCAATATGACATTGATAGGGTAGAAAAGTTCATTGAACAAATTCAGTCGATACATCAAATGGTGCAAGAGCAACTGGAAAAGAGTCAAGCCAAGTACAAGACAAGACATGAAAAGCATCGTGTTGATCATAGTTTCCAAGTTGGAGATGAATTTTGGATTTACATTAGTAAGGAGAGGCTTAAAGTAGAATATAAAAAATTGAAACCGATTCGATATGGCCCTTTCAAGATTATCGACAATATTGGTAACAATGCCTTTCGTTTAGATTTGCCTCCTTATATGCAAATGTATGCAGTTGTTAATGTTGAGAATTTGAAATTGTATGAGCCTCCTTTGATTGATGATCAAGGAGAGCATGTTCAAATTCCTTCTATAAATGATTTTTTCCTAGAATATCTTACAGAACTGCATGAAGACACCATCCTTGACATGAGAATGTGAACTTCAAAACGAGGAAATGTGGAGTATCTTCGAGTTGGTCTTAAAGGTACAAATCCAAGAAAAGCCAAGTGGATTGAGGTTGGAAGAGTGAGGGAACTATAAAATAATCTTCAAATAGACTGAAAATAGTCTTTTGGAGGTCCAAAAGCTTTCCCATGGGGAGGTGTGATCTAGGGGATCAAATTTTGCTCAAAAATTCAAAGTGTTCAAAATCACTTCAAATCAAACGAGAGCGTAGGCCTAGTCATTACAAACCCAACGCACCTTGTTTGGGTTCAAACAGACATTGGGAGCGAGAGATATCGCGCTCTGTTCAAAATGACAAACAGGTAAAAAAAGGGATGCTCACTGTATAGTCCGTACAGTCCATATGGATGTTGATGTGGCAGGTCGTATGACATGTGGCAGGTAGCTATTGAGATAGTTGGCATGTGACATGCTTGTTGGTAGCGAATGGGATGGTGACAGGTGGCCCAATCAATGGTCGCCATGTGTCACATGTTTATTGGATTAAAATCTTTGCACTTGGTAGGAGTCGACCCCGTGACCTCCGGGCAGGGTAAATCCTTGGGAAAGGCCACCAAACCAACGCACCTGCATGTGTTACTTAACATATATATGCATTGTAATATATTTGAATTTGCAAAAATGTGTATCGGGGCATGAACCGGGCTGGGGCTAAGCCCCGACCCATGGTTATATATATATGTATTGCATACGATCGGTGCTACGGGAGGTTAAACCCACCGTAATAATATGTAACCATTTTGAACACATGTGGATTGACATATAACATGTGACCAATGTGTATGCACACAATTTAACTCTACGGTTTTGCATATGGTTTGAACTTTAGCCCTGTTGTGTATTGTGCGCGGTCATGTGATGACCATGTTTCCATGGGCCTTGGTAGTTAAAGGCCGGCGAGTAACCATTCGACAGTTTGTATCGGTTGTGTGGTTGCGCCTGGTGCCAAGTTCTTACACTTAAATATGCATGTGGGCTAGGTTGATCCAACAAGGGTGCGTTTCGTAGATACAAAGGCAACAAGTTTGAAGGGGGGACTTCTAGGAAGCCTATCTTCTTCAATTTTTGGCCAAACGAGGTTGCCGAAAAAGCCCAGCTAGGGGTTTTTGGATGTTCTGAAGCCATTGGAGTAGTCTATTTTGAATGTTGAGCATTGTAAAGCACATTTTTGAGCACTTTGAGAAAATAATACAAATTATCCATTGGAAGCTAGACCAGGAGATGTAGCCCAAGAGAGGGGTGAACTCCTTTATCGTTTGCTGTGTAATGTGTTTTCTGTTCACTATTTTTGTTGTTGTTTATATGCATCTTGAATGAGTAAATCCTATTAAAGTTGTGTTGCAAAGTTGATCCATTTTCATTTTAACACATAAATTTTACTTGCAAGTATTTTCAAGAATACAAGTCTTCTTCATTTTTAGATCAGTGAGACTTCTTATCTTCGAAGGATATGAAAATTCCAATTTTCTAGACTACTCGATACCTTTTATTGGTAACTTGAGAAGGAACCTAGCCTAATCAAACTTATGCCAACAAAATGGTTCTGTTGTCGGGACCTGCGTAGAAGGGGAACTATAGGGAGGATGCTTCTGCGGATACACAGATATAGTATTGACCAATGGTGGGAAAGAAACTGTGATGCCTTCATATGGAAAGAAGTGGAACTGAGGGGAAAATTGATGGAAGATACTCATGAGCAGTCTTTTACTCAGAAAGATCGAGTGACCAGTATGATATTTTCTGGGTTAAGTTTCCGAAAGAACTTTTCCACTAGATAAAGAGGCTCCAAGAATCTCCAGAGTTCCAATAAATATTCAAGAGGATTTTTTCTTGGGACACCAAAAATATCGCAACACTTCATCAACTAGATGGTCTGGTCACGCGGGCGATTGACTTCTAGGTCAATACCACACTAGAAGGATATATTATCGAGTTTGCAGCTGATAACCACCAATATTTTTCGTGCATAGAGGCAATTTTAAAGAAATACGTAAGGAGAAGACTTTTGAGAGAAATCCTCCCATGGATCAAGGTTTTCTTGATGGAAGAGGGCATGTTGACTATGTCCCCAACTGAGATGGTAGCATAAACACCCTCACTTGAGGTAGGGTGAGGCTAGGGTAGAGTCATGGCCTGAGCGAGGGGAAGGGTTCTTTGAAAAATGGGGATAGAATAGCAAGAAAGGGACTCAAGAGATGAATGAGATTTGAAGAGAGATGCCATAGTTGAGAAGTGGTGGTGCTGCAAGATCAAGAAAGCAACAAGACAGTCTAAAAATTTGCAGAAGGAATTTGGATCAGGAGAAGTAGAGGAAAGACGGATGGAAGAGTTGTGGAATATGAGAAGATAGGAAAGACTAGTCAGTCAAAGATTAAGTGAGAGAGAAGCATAGAGAGAAAGAAGTCCCCAGGATGTCAGACGAGAAGGAGAAGGTGTAGACATAAGAGAGGAGGAAGCTGATACGTATCTTGAAGAAGAAAGAGAGGATTCAACCCTGATAACAGAAGAGATCAGGAATCTGGTCGAAGAGATCATTCCAGTGGAAGAAAGTGAGACCCCCCAAATCAAATAAAATCACCCTGAAGCCACTGGTGCCAGCCCTGAATCACCCATACCCCAAGTGTCTTCTATATAAGTGGTAAGTTCGATACTAGCTTCTGATGCTAGTTATGTTCCAGTACAATTAGTTAGTCAATCACAACCAAGAAGTGTGAGTACAAGGAGGATATTGGGATTCCGGTGTAGATCACAAGAAGTACCATTAGGTTTTATTTTGATAATAACAACAATATCAACAATGGTTGGACATGCGGGAGGTTCGATTGCCTAATACCCAGAATTTTGGGGTAAGGGAGACGAAGATGTTGAGCAGCACTAGTTCTTGTGTGAATCAATCTAGAGATCCAGAGGGACTTTAGATGTGAATAAGTTGGTCGAGTTCCAAACAAACTTGAGAGGTCGTGCTCTCAAGTGGTACATGAATATCATTGAGCCAGGAGTGTTAGAAATGCAAGGTTAAGCATTCACATTTGGCTAGGTATGGACAAGGTTCGTAACAGAGTTCAAACTATCTCAGTTAGAACAATAGGCCATGTCTAAGTTGCGCATGATCCAACAATGGGAAGGTGAATCAGCTTTGGAATACAACCAGAAGTTTAAATATGCCATAGGTAGGTTAGCACATCCAATCCATGAGGAACATCAAAGGGAATGATACATTCATAGATTGCCACCTTTGACTCGGATTTCTCTAATGCAACAATGGATAGCCACTATGACAGACGCCTTGGAATAATCGATGAATATTGAAGCCATGGAGGGATACCCTGGGAGCCTGAGAGTGACCAGACCCCCAGCAGATGTGAACTTGGTGCAACTACAAGGGAAAATATTGGCACTTACAAAAAATATTCAAGAGATGATAATACCTATACTAGGATGACCATAGGTCTGATGCACTAGATGTTATATAGAAGGACATATGGTGAATGAGTGTCCATGAATGAGGGGAATGGGACCTCCTCAAAATCTGATGGGACTCCCACCAAGAACCATAGGAGGAGTTGCGCAAGTGTCTACAAACTTACCATTCAATAACCCCACCCCTTATGATGATTTTCTAGGGAGCCAAGAACCACCAACAGTCGAGTATTGTGAAATATACCGAACCCATGGGCATGGGCCAAGACAGTGCCCCATTATGTATAAATATTCAACAGTACCAAATATAGTACATTTTCATTTCTCCGCATCTACCATGCATACGAACAAAGAATGTAGAGCGTTGGATGCACTTGTAGATATGTTAGACCAAATAACATTCAGGGTGAATGAAAAACCTCAAGCACTAGGAAGAGGTCAAGGAGGTGGATTCGTAGGATATTTTAAAGGAGGAAGAACTGGAGGAAGAGGGCCAATAAGATGTTATAAATTTGATGAGCAAGTTCACACAGCTAGAGACTGTCCTCATCTAAGGCAGCCACGGTGTTCTCACTGCAAGACCAATGTGCATGCAATTGAAGACTACTCAAAATTAATTGCAAAATGGGAAGATAGGGTACGACAATGAGAAAATAACCTCATCAATTTAGAAATCAAGAGAGTTATTAAGTGACAATTTCACAAACTTAATATCGTTACTTGAGGAGGAGAAAAGACAGGGGCGGATGTTGATACTCTACCTCAGATCTAGAAAGCAACACCTAAAGAAGACATGTATGACCCTCTAAAACTGATATTTCTCTTTAAATATGCCATAGAATTATTTCAGAATATTCTTATCCCTGAGATGTGAGAGGAACCCCCACAACCTATTGTTTACCCTAAGATTGCGCAAGTCCCTTCTTCACCCTCTACACTTAGAAACCATGTAGTCATACCGAGACAACCTGAGCAACCTCAAAATGTTGTTGAACTTTGGTTTCAATTATTCTCTGACATTCTTGGGAATGATCAACTAACAGAAAATTTGTGCAATGTGTTATACCTATTTTTAGGGAATGAAGAACCCCTAGAAGCAAGAATATGGGCTAATCTTCCTGAGAAGAGTACTCAGAGAGTGCAGAGAAGAAAAGTACAAAATGGAAAAGAATTCGGACTAGTATCCCACTTAGATGAATTTGAGATTAAGACTGTCATGTTGGATCTGGGATCTAATGTGAACATTCTTCCTAAGAAGACCTGGGAAGCCTTAGGAAAACCTAGGTTGACATATTCCCCAATTCAGTTAAGAATGGCCAATCAATATTGTATTTTCCCCATAGGAATATTGGAGAATGTGGAAATAGATGTTGTAGGAGTAAAGAAAGTGGTTGAATTTGAAGTCATTGAGATCTTGGGAGATAAGGACCCTTACCTTGCACTACTTGGAATTGATTAGGCCCATGACAACTATGTAGTAATCGACTTAAAGAAAGACACCATGACCTTTGAGGCTGATGGAATCAAGGTAGTTCAACCTTCAGATCCATATGTAGGACCTAGTTATACAGAGCCAATAGACAATAATATGGAGGGAGAAGATTTGGACCAGTTGTACACCGTAACAACAGGAACAAGAGACAATTATATAAATGTTACTACTGATGGATCAGTGAGTTGGAGAAGCATACAGTCAACAGATGAAGATTCATAATTCACTTTTGATAGTTGGTAACAAGGTTCATACAAACGATTCTCAAGAAGATGCACAACTGTCAGAGTAACCATATGGGTTCAGATCGAAGTTAGAGAAAACCCAATATACGATGGCACCTCAGAACTAGATAGTTTTATGCTCAACATGGAAGAAAAGGTGGTAGAAGATCGAAGAATATCAGTACTAGATGTAGCCTTTCAGGACACCCCAGCCAGATGGTGGGCCAATCATAAATCCCTACTCAGATATTGTGACGATGTGAAAAAATCCATCAAGTATAGGTTTCAGAACAAGGAGTAGCTGGAATTAGAGATGTAGATGGATCTCCAAGTTGCACAACTATTCCGCAGAGAATCTGATCCTAGAGCGCATATCCACCAGTGCGTGATATGATGGAAAGCTGCAAAAATACCTTCTCAATTTTGGGTTAAGTTATTTCCCCACTCTCTAGGACCAATCCCAAAATCTTGGTTCATACACGAGGAAACCAGAAGAAAAAACAACGATTGGCAGATGTTGGTAGCTCATTTTTGCAAGGAATTCTCATTTACAAGTAAGTACCCTGAGCTTGAAGTAGTCCTGCAAAAGTTTAAAGAATATCTTTTTATAGATGATAGTAATCAAAAATCAAACCTAGTGTGTGTGCCAAGCATAGCCTGGAACTTCAAACTAACCTTCACATTCCCTCAACCAAGAATCCTATAGAATTATATCAGATTAGCAGAGATTCAAAAAACCTAGATGACTTAGAGGAATTGAGAAACCTAGCCATCAAAGAGACAGAGGGGAATAGAGAAATTGAGAACACCATACCCAGTCAAACTGATAGTTCCTACAATAACCCATTAAAATTATGCAAATTCAATATAGGGACCGCAGAGCAACCTAAGATAGCTATGGTAGGAGACTACTTGGATGAGAAAAATAGTCAAGAGATATAGAATCTACTGCGTGAATATGAGGATTTGTTCCCCAAGACTTTCTCAGAGTTAAAGGGAATAAAAGGAGTTATGGGAGAAATGAAAATCGAATTGAAACTAGGATCCAAGCCTATGAGGCATAGACCATACCATATTAACCATAGAGTAAAAGAGAAGGTTAAGAAGGAGATAGATAATATGTTGGAAGCATGACTCATGTTTGCATTAGAAGAAGAAGAAGGGGTCAGCCTAATAGTTATTCAAAGCAAGAAAGGAAAAGAGGATATTAGAGTCTGTGTGGACTATAGAATCCTTAACTCTACTTGTGTGCATGACCCTTTCCCAACACCTTTTACTGATGAGGTTCTAGAATAGATTACGGGGAAGGAATCATACTCATTCATAGATGGATTTCCAGGGTACCACCAAGTAAGGATCGTCGAAGAGTACAAAAGGAAGACCACATTCATAACAGAATGGGGATCTTTCACATACAATGTGATGTCATTTGGCTTAAAAAACACACCTGCAATTTTCTCCAGGATTGTAATAGAAGATTTTAGAGAGTTCATTCACAAGTTTATATAATTCTATATGGATGATTGGAAGATATATATCTTTCTCAAGGAACATGTAGAACTGCTACGACTAATGTTTGATAGATGCAGAGAATTGCAGATCTCGTTGACTCTCAGAAAGTGTATCTTCTGTGCACCATGTGGGAATTTGTTGGGCCACATAGTCTTTCGAGAAGGAGTATTGGTAGACCTAGCCAAATTTGCAATCATTGTGAATATGCCACCACCTATGAGTGCTAAAAAGTTGTGCTCCATGTTGGGACACACGGGGTACTATCATAGGTTCATTCGAAGATATGCCAACATTACTGCACCTCTAGAAAACCTACTAAAAAAATCCAAAACATTTCAATGGACTCAAGAATGTAATAAATCATTCGAGACACTTAAGGAGAAGTTCAACACAACACCGATTCTAATATTCCCAAACTGGGAAAATGAATTTCACGTCCATGTAGATTCTTCAAGAATTGCCTTAGGAAGTTGTTGCAAGTAGAGTGCAACTACACAATGTCAGAAAGGGAGGGGTTAGCCATGATTTATGCTTTGCATAAATTCAGACATTATTTGTTAGGTTCTCATTTTAAGTTATTTACTAATCACTTTGCATTGAAATATATAGTTAACAAACCTGTGTTGGAAGGGAGAATTTGTAGATGATTTCTATTATTTCAATAATTTTATTTTGAAGTTATTAATAAGCCAAGTAGATGCAATGTAGGACCTGATCACTTGTCCATATTAGAGTCAGTGGAAAGTGGTTGAGCAGTTGATGATCAACTCCCAGATGCATATTTGTTCTAGGTTGAGGCCATACCAGAGTACCTGGAGGATATAGAAGTCTTATTAAGCACAGGGGCCTACCTAGAAACATATTCCACAAACCAAAAATGCCACATGGTTGTTAGAGAAGTGGACTACCAGTTGATCATGGGACAGTTGTATAAACTGGGACTAGATAGTATCCTCAGAAAATGCGTTTTGGACCATGAAAGACATTATATACTCTAGAAATTCCACAACGGAGTTGCAGGAGGTCACGTAGGAGGAAAGGCCACTGCACATAAATTTCTACAAGCTGGAATTTGGTGGGAAACTCTCTTCAAGGATGAAAAAGTATATGCTATATCATGTGATGTTTGTCAAAGAGTGGGTAAGTCGGCACGATGAGATGAATTACCACTGTAACCAGTTCAAGCTCTACAGGAACTTGAGAAATGGGCAGTTGATTTTATTTAACCGATCAATCCCACTTTTAGGCATTCAAAGACTAGGTAAATCATCACCGCAATTGACTACCTTATGTGTTGGGTTGAAGAAACTGTTGTTTAGAACTATTCGACCGATACTACTGCTAGATTCATTTTTGAGAATATTATCACTCGGTTTGGATGTCCTAGGAGACTAACCAGTCATCAGGGAGCCCATTTCATTAGTATCACTATAGAAAAGCTTACAACAAAGTCCCTAATCCAACATAAAAAAATCAACCCCTACCACGCGTAGGCCAATGGAACAATAGAAGCATTCAACAAGATCCTGTAGAAAGGGTTGAAAAAATTATGTTGCACAAATCGGGAAGAATAGGATGACAGAGTTCTAGCAGTACTATGGACTTACAAGACAGCCACAAAGAAAATCCACAGGTACACACCATTCCAGCTGTTATAACCCTAAATTGCACCAGACATGCATACCTGGCATCAGGCCATCTTACTTGCTATCTTTTCCAAGCCATCACTGAAAAACTCTACTAAAAAGCCATTGTTTTGAAGGTGTACATGCCCTGTACCACTACTTCCCATGTACACACACTTGCTGCACCACTAAATCCTGCATACACTCACAAAAAATGTGAAAAAAAAAATTGCAAAGGGATATGGGTTTTTGGGCCGTTACCTAACCATTTGACTACCCATAGCCAATCACTCGAAATGTTACTATCTCTATTGGCCTATAAAATAAGGTGTTGGGGTCCCATTCCAAGGAGAAGCATGATAGCATAAAAACTCTGCCCATTTCAATATTCACCCTTTGCCCCAATATTTTGCAACCACATTGTGAGTTTGAGCTAGAATTCCTTCTTCCTCCATTGCAAACACTTTCCATTTCCATAGAGAGAAATGAAGAGGAGAAGAATACATGGAAGCATTTGGTGCATGGTGAAGAGGAGACAAGGACCAAGTTTGCGGAGAAGTTTCCCGTCTCATGTTGTAAACAACTTTTGTGAGATTAATATAAAGAAATATATTTTTTGTCCTGCCAAATGATGTCTTAAATCTTTATGATTTGTTTACATTTTTTTTATGATGTCTAACCCACTAATCCGTATATAGAATGCATTCTTGTATTTTCTTATTTTTCTTTTGGTGAATGCAGGTTGGCCTTGGGAGGAGATCTACAATCGAGAAACAGCTAAGCACAAAGGGATCGACACCAGACGCAGAGTTTAAGGTATGCCTACTAGATCCCTATACTTTGTCTTTTATGTATGATTGTGGGGTAATGACGAGATAGTTGTTAAAAGTAGGAGACTTTAGACGGTTAGCTATGCCTGCACTTTAGAACCATGGTGTAGTCCATAGAGGGGTTTTCCCACTATAGCAGAATTGGTGATCATACTGGGGACACCTCTAGGGTTTTTTGGGGATAATCTTTCTCGGTGCTTTGAATCAATTTATTTACTATTTTTTGAGTTTTTGTAAGCTTTTGTGTCTTTAAGGGATTATGTTCTTCCATACTAGTACTCCCTGCCTTTGATTGACTGTTGGTTTTCATTTTTCAGGGTTGTACGCGGCCTATAGTGGGATTGAATGTGTACATACGCGCCTTGCCTTTGGACAACCCCCGTACATACACAGGCTGCTGAAGTGTCAGTAGTGTGTCTGTGTTGAGAAATTGTTTTTTTAAAGAAGAGACAATCATCCACTTCCTTGTCAGAATTCACACTTCTCAGAGGTTTTCTTGATCTTTCCCTAGTCTCTGTAATAGCAGTCAGTATCCTAGGTCTAACCTCAGCATAGCTTTCATTTATCAAAGATTTCTTGTGTTTTCTTTATTAGGGTTTTTAGATAAGTTTGTGAGTTTGTTTCGATCTGCCTGCTTGGTATTGTCAGTGAATCTCTACGATCTATAATGGGCTAGAAGTCATTTCTTGGTCTTGACTTGTCGTCATTTTTCCTTTTTCTTCTTTAGAAGAAGAGAAAATAATTCATTTTTCAAATTTCTTGTTTTGAAGCATAAACAATAAAACAATAATAATAATAATAATTTCTTTGTTTGGTAAAAGTAGTTTAGGTTAGTTTCTTTATTTACCAAGGAAAAACAAAGTTTTATTAAGTTCTGTATTTGAATGCTTAGGACATTAAGTAGCTCGTAGTCAAGCAAAATCTTGTTTTAAGTTTTTCTTTTTCAAGGATCTGAGAAAAGTAGTTACGGAAAAGTTTGGTTAAAGAGTTTAAATTGGCAAATCTTTATTTGTGAAGAAGAAGTAGTTTGTTTTCAGTTTCATCTTATGCTCTTCTATTTTGTCTCTTAAAGAATAGCATTGGTTTCACTTATGTTCACTTTGACTTAAGACAACCACTAAAATTAACGATTAATTAAAAGTTATTAGACTTTGTGTTTGTAGGGTCCATCAATTTAGTCTATGCTAGAGCCTTGATTTAGGATTGGAGAGGAAACTCTTCAAGGCTACAAAAACAAACATAAGAGTTTGTGTTAGGGAGTGCTTGAAATTCCAGTAACTGTAAAATTTATCCGAGACCCCCCTCTAAAACAGGGGATAAACACGAGGTCACGTGTAGAAAGGTATTGGAGACAACCCCTCCAAATCCGAACCAAGTGTGGTGGGGAATGCATATAGAGGGCTTATATTGGGATTTTGTTGATCACATTTTCCATGGAGCTTCATGGGTCTCAAATCTATTCAAGGTCCTCATTTTTATTCCAGAACACTTTCTTTCGATACCCTTGATAGGTTTCAGGCTTGATACCCTGCTCATTGCAGTCCACCTGACTATTGACTGTACCCGCCTAGTGACTGTTCACGCGTTGGCAACCTAGTTTCCTTTATCTTAGTGACTTACAAAGGGGACTGTGGGGGTATACCATGGTACCTAGTGTAGACATTGGGCCATGCTTTGCAGAGTATACCTGGAGGGTGCTTCCATATTCGAGTTTCACTTGCACCGGTAAGTTTCTCTAATGTTGGTTGGTGTAACTATTCTTTCAACTAGCTAGTGATCTGCTTGTCTTATCTCATAGGATATTTTTCTAGTTTGTGTTGGTATTTAACATTAATATAAATCCCTAGTGTGTCATTGATATTCTCACACCATGGATGATCGGGAGATATGTCGGTCGCGAAGGCTTCTTAGCCTACCGTTGGTTAATCTGGAGCCACCCTCGCCACCGCTAAGGTGAAGACTAGACCAACAAGGGTCCTTTGAGGCGACCGGGCCATAGGAAACTGAGCTCGACCCATCTCTGAGAGGAGACCATTTGATTCTGGAGGAACCGACCATTTCCAGCCTCAGAGTGGAATCTCTTGGTCCGTATAACCCTTTGATCACTGATCTATTGGTTCCCATCATCGTATAGGTTACACCTTACGAGTGTTAGGTAGTGTCACAAGCAGCGATGGAGACAAATGATCCTACTTCTTCAGGGAATACTCATATTCCCTCTATGACTGTCACTACAGGGGGTTTTCCACCTCCTAACCAACAATCGTTAGTCCAACCCACCATGGTCTCAACCACCTCTACCTCGGGCAATGGTCTGATTGCATATATGGTGGCGATCACTGCTCCTTTCACCTAGAGTGTGACAGGCTCTCCATTCTCATATAGAATGCCTAGATTTGATATGAACTTTGTCCTTTCCTACTCCACTCTACAGACTTTAGGTATAGGGGTAGGGAGCTTGAACACTCCTCTGCAAGGATCCATGGGGGGCACTTCAGCTTCCTATAATGCTTTCCCTTACGGAGGGGGTCATATACCTCCTTTGTCCCCTTCTCTTGGCGATACTCACCAGCACTCCACCGTGCCGAACGTAAACTATAGTTCATTTGGAGTAGGTAGTCAAGGACTTCATTCTTATAGCATGCCAGTAGGTTCAACATAGTTCTCTTTGTTCGGCGCGTTTGGAAACAATTCATTCTTGTCAGTTGCCATCTCCACCGGGGGCAACCCTGATTATGGATAGAAAAATCATATGTAGGGTATTATTCCTAAACACGGGGGAAACTCAGGAATCCCTTCCTCACAAAGACTTTGGAATCCATGGAAGGGATCATTTCCCTTGTTAGGGATGCTGACCAGGGGAAACCCCTTCCATAGAGAATGGAACCCCGGGCAAGGCTCAATACCTATGTCTGTTGGATCGACAGGGGTAACCCTTCCCAAAATCCTTGGAATGCAATGCAAGTCCAACCTTTTATTTCCTATTACGAGATTTAGCTGATGACGTCTCAAAAAGAATAGAATCTGTATGCTTGTCATGACCATGGTTATTACCAGAACCCTGGCTAGCAACCTAACCTTTCCTGGCAACCTGGTGCCAGCCAAACTCCAGGCTCCTTTTTCCTTGGTTATAATCAAAAAACCAAATTACCATTTCTGGAAACTTTGCACTTCCAAGACTTGACAAGGTTATTAAATGATCCATCTATCACGATCCACGTTGGCCTCCAATGCCAGCCAATTTTCCTTCGGACATTCCAAAGTTCGAAGATAAGCCTAATAAATATCTAGGCAATCATGTGACTACCTTCCATTTATGGTGCTCATCCAACTCTTTGAGAGACGACTCCATTCAATTGTGTTTGTTTCAATGCACTCTCATAGGGAGTGTTTTGAAATGGTACATTGAGCTTGACCTCTCAAGATACTCTACCTTTGGAGAATTGGTGATGTTTTTCTTAAACCATTTTCAATTACCTGTGAGATACGATGCCAGAACTAAATTGTTGGCCAACTTTGAGTAGACAAAGGTGGACCTTATCTCCGAGGTCTGAAAGAGTTTTATAAACATACCAGTCCCACCAGCATTCCTACTTGAGTGGTTCCTTAAGTATTTGGTACCTCCGTTATCTAAATATGTCGCAACGTCGGGGGTCTTTTCAGAAGAAGAAGAGATAATGAGAGCTCAACAACTAGAGCTGATTTACTCTGAGTCTGGTTTACTTTATGAAGTTTTTCCAGATGCACCATGGTCGATACTTGAAAAGACCAGATAGATATCTAGACCACATGTCGATGGTATTTTTGGTTCAGTGCAAACAAATCCCATTGATCATTTGTCAAATCAATTGCAACAATTGTCAATACAGTAGACAACGACCAGCCAAACCACTGGTTCAACTGCTCCCCCTACTCAAATGTTGGATGTACACAGTGTGTAATCGACAAACCTAAAGTCCACCCAACAGCCTGATGGAAAGAAGAAACAACAAAAGAAGGCTAAGGGGGATTAGAAACCTACCAATAATGCTCACGGGGGCAACAAAGAAAAGAAGAAGTCAAAGTATCTATGTAATATTTTCATGGAAGACCATCTGACTCACCAATGCCCTTGGCTTGCGGAGGCCCAAAAGTTATTGGCACAAAAGCAACCTGTCATGTTAACGAACCCATTTCCACATGGGAAAAATTTAACTCAAGCCTCTTTGAGCATGGAAGGGGGCAGTCAAGGATTCCCTCCATCTTTGAGTAATCCTTCCTCCATGAATGTGTACATGATGAAAGGTAGTGTTGATATAGAAACTAGGACATGCGACTACGGAAGTCCAAACACCTTTGAGAAGGGTAAAGAAGCTGAAAACCCACCTCTTCCTCTCTAGATTAAGAAGACATTGGGTGAAACAATGAAACGCATCCCAAAAGGTGTGTTTAAGAAATATTCCCACAATCCAAACACAAGGTCCACCCATAACTACTCTATGGTGGAGAATTTGTCTCAAACCCCTTGTGCAATGTCTTCTTTGGAAGTCCTCTAGAGCTGCCCCTCCCAGAGAAAGGATTTGTTAGATTTTTTAGGATCTGCTGAGACTTGTAATATGAGAATGATGATGCTTGATATGACTGACTTAAAACCTCGTCTCCCTTACCATGGGGCATTTAAGATAGTAGTGGCTTGCACCATGAAAAATTTTGCTCGAAACATTTTCCTCATAGTGGTTGATGAGGGCACCTCGACATGTGTGATGTCTTTGGCATGTTGGAAGGACATTGGATAACCCATTTTGTCTCTGTCACCTACTCTTCTTACCGCTTTCGATGGTCGTTCATTTTGACCACATGGAAGCATCCCCTCTTTTCCCATGTAGTTAGGGGGGAAGATCATGTGCATCGAGGTTGAAGTGGTCGATGCATATCTCGACTAAAATATCTTGTTAGGAAGGAATTGGACCTATTCTATGCAAGAAGTGGTCGCGACAATTTTTTGGGTCTTGTTGTTTCCACACGAAGTCCAAATCGTGTCCATTGATGAGTTATCCTTCTCCTGTCCTGACCCTTCATCGGGGGTCTCCACCGTCTCGATCATTGACAACCCTCAGCCTAACATCGTCAATGTAGGTATTGGTTTGTGCCCACCTTTGATGGGTACTTTCTATTACATGCCTCCAACCAGCAATGTACAGTATATATGGGTTGTCCCAGACCAACCTAGGGCTGAAATCTTTCAAATATCGTCATTTCGGATGAATTACTTTAACGATCTGTGGACTCTTCCTTCCCCATCATCCATGATGGAAGGGACAGGACACCATGGCATGGCCATACCTTTTTCTACAGAAGAAGTTGCATACTCTATAGTCTAGCAAGCTTTCGCCGACCCTGATCTGACTCCCGCACAAGAGTTAGACCCGGTTCTCGAGCCTATTTGGGCTCAAGGTTCCCTCACCAATATTAATTCTTTAGACTTGGTATTTCCCTTAGATGAGGTGATTATTGAGGCAATAAATCGTCTGGACATACCTTGGGATGATCTCCATCACAGATCTTATTTTCTCCCAGAGTTAAGAAGAATTGAAGCAAGAGAATTCACTTTGACTATGACTGGAGATAGGGCTTGTCCTATCAATCCTTTGGCTATGCACATTGTTTACGTTGAAGGAAATATGGAAACCATCACTAAAACGATACCTATTGATATCTCCAGAACCCCTGGCATCGCGGAGAATATCTTCGTCAGAGCGAACTTCTCCCTCGAGGAAATTTGAATCTACACGGATTTATTTAAAGAATTTTGCGACGTGTTGGCCTGGTCTTATGAGGAAATTCTAGGGATAGATCCAAGAATCATTGAACATGAAATCATGAGATATCTTGATTCCAAGTCGGTCTTGTAGAAGCTTCATCTATTTAATCCTAAGAAAGAAGTAGCTATTAAGGATGAATTATAGAAACTACTTAAATTTGTTTTTATCTACCTCGTCCAATTGACTCAATGGGTGTCAAATCCCATGCCAGTCAACAAAAAGCAGGGTACGATTCGCGTATGTATAGACTTCTATGATTTGAACAAGGCCTGTCCAAAGGATAATTTCCCCATGCCATTTATTTACCAAATAGTTAATGAAGGTGCAGGTTGCGAGGCCTTTTCTTTCATGGATGGTTTTTTGGGATACAATCATATATAGATCAAACCCGAAGACCAACACAAAGTTGCTTTCATTTTTCCATGGGGTACATTTGCTTATCAAAAGATGCCTTTTGGTTTGAAGAATGATGGAGCTACTTTTCAGTGGGTCGTGTCTTTTTCTTTCCACGACCTCAAATACATAGTCGATCATTATCTTGATGATTTAGCACCACAATCTTGTAAGAGAGTTGATAATCCAACACACCTTCGACTTATCTTTGAGCGATGTCGCTACTATCGGATTTGCTTGAATCCAAACAAATGGATTTTTTTCATAACATCAGTTCGTCTGCTAGGTTTCATAGTTTCAACAACAGGGATCATGGTCGATCCTCTAAAGGTTGAGGTGATATTTCAGTTGCCTCCCCCATGCATAATCCCTCAACTTCCGAGTTTACAGGGAAAAGAAAACATTTTACGGTGTTTCATTGAAAATTATGTCGAGATCAAAAAGGTTTTCATGCGTTTACTAAAGAAGGATGTTGCTTTTCATTGGGACAAAGCCGCTTAGGGCTCTTTCAAAGCGTTGAAACATTCCCTCATGTCTACCCCTCTACTTCGGCCACCCAATTATAATAAAGATTTCTTAGTATACTTGGTCGCTGCACTGTTGACCATCAACATGGACTTGGTTCAGGAGGATGATTTTATCTTAGAATACCTGATTTATTACCTGAGTTGAGGCCTAGTTGGACCAGAACTCAATTATTCCCATGTTGAAAAACTTGCGTTGGCAGCAGTTCATGTTATCCAGTGGTTTCATCATTACATCTTGTTTCACAAGACCACCATTATTGTCGTTGTGAATTCATTTCAATATGTGTTATCAACATAAAGATCGGTATATCGAAAGTTATTCTCTAGGAATTCGACTTGCATTTCATTTCAGTGAAATCCAAAAATTCATTGGTCTTCAAGGAACTCATCTTAGAACTTCTGGTCGAATAAGGTGATGTTATACTTGAGGAGTTTCCTATTAAAGGTAACATGTTTTTTATCATGTCTTTGGACCCCTAGTACAGAGATATACTAGTCTATCTCTAGACTTTGAAGTGCCCCACCTCTGCTTCTCATGATGAGTGTCATTGTATACACCATCAAGCTAAGAACTATCTCATACTTGAGGACACTCTATATCGTCGAGGTGTAGATTGCATCCTTCGTCAGTGTCTCACTCATGAAGAAGTGGAAATCCTACTTAACGATTCCCACACCTGAGCATGTGGCAGTCATCTTTCTGGCAACATCCCAAAAGATTCTATGAGCCAGTTACTTTTGGCCAACATTAATCAAAGATTGTGTTGAATTGGTCAAGAATTGCCACTCGTGTCAGATCTTCTCTTGGAAGATCAGGGCACACCCCGCTCCCATGTTTCCCGTCATCACAGTTGGTCCCTTCACCAAGTGGGGGATTGATTACGCTACATGCAACCCCCCTTCAACAAGGGGGCACAGTTATATCATCGTAGCAGTAGACTACTTCACGAAGTGGGTCGAGGCTATGCCAGCATTTAATGATGATGGTGAGACAACATCTCTCTTTTTGTTTAACCTGATAATAGCAAGGTTCGGTGTCCCGAGAGAGATTGTCACTGAATATGGAAGTCACTTTGAATACAATAATGTTTGAGTTAACATCAAATCTTGGGTTGAAGCAAGAACATTTGTCACCCTACTACTCACAAGCGATTGGTCAGGTGGAAGTTGTGAATAAGTCCCTTAAGACTATTCTACAATGAACGATCAATTTGGCCAAGTTAAATTGGCATTTGATGTTGTACTCAAGATTATGGGCCTATTGAACATTTGTTAAGACTGCAACCAGTTTCTCACCTTTTCAACTCATTTATGGGATGGAGGCAGTCTTTCCTATAGAGTGCCAGATCCCCTTTCTAAAGTTGGCAGTACAGTTATTGCCAGACATTTCACCACTTGAAGAGAGTTTATTATATCTTGAGCAACTCGATGAGTAGCGTCGAGATGCAGCCTTGGCTAACGAGGCTCACAATAAAAAATTCAAGTGTCAATATCATCGGTCCATTCGTCCTCAGATTTTCTCTAAAGGAGACCTTGTCCTAGTCTATGACCAAGATAAGGATCCCCTAGGGGTAGCCAAGTTCAAACCCGTGTGGTTCAGACCTTTCATCGTGAAGGAGGTTATAAATAAGGGCACTTATTGTTTGGTGGAATTTGAGGGAAATGCATTGGCAGAGCCTATAAATGGGCTCTACCTCAAGAAGTATTACTCATAGGTGGGTCACCTTGGTGTTATAACCCTAAATTGCACCACACATGCTTACCTGGCATCAGGCCAACTCATTGCCCTTCATTGCCAAAGCCATGCTGAACAACTCTTCTAAAAACTCCATTTTTAAAAAGCATCCGCTGGCAGGCCCACTACAGC
>ML791796.1:214756-242175 GCA_009831015.1 Picea engelmannii
TCAGTAGCATGCATATGTGTTCTTGTCTTGTTTGCAGGAAAGCTTTGTGGAAGGAGCAGCAGTAGCAAGGAGACAACAACTCAACGGAGGATCTACTTCAACCTTCGGAAAACAAGGTTAGTTCATTCTTCCTGTGCTTGTCTGAGAAAAGGGGTTGAGATTTTGGGTAGAAGGTTAAAGGTTAAATCTGAAGGGTCATGATCTGCATATAGGCTTAGAACCCTAGCTTATTAGTCCGTAGGGTAAAATACCCAACTACACTTGGGTGACTTCTTGTACATATGCATAGTTCTTATCCATTTTTCTTTTTTCTTTTTTGTCTTTTTGGTCTTATGGACATGTCATTTTTGATGTCATCTTTTTTACTGTGGTATATGTCAAGTGAATCATAGGTTTTTGTTGGGTTTACAGAATGTGCTATTCGGCACACTCAGAGGATTGCTTCTGCAACTTGGGTGATTTTCACACCTCAGGTCCAGTTGTTGTCTTCAGGATGTATCTATTTAGGTGATGCCACAAACAATTTCATTGAATACAACGCAGTCTTAGAGTTACTTTGTGATTCTTTATCACATAGTATCTCTCACCTTCGGGTCTATTATTGGCCCTTGACCAAGTTTTGGGAGTTTCTTGGTCATGTTGACATATTTTGAGACTTCAACAGCTTGTCAAAGGAGGATCTCAAGATGATGCAGAGATCACAGGATCTATGCCCCCTTTTGGGCCCCTTTTTGGGTTTTGGGGAATATGTAACGGGAATGGGATGTCGGCCCATTGGTTTACCCATGTTTAGGCCTATTTTGTATGTATAAATAGAAGGATAGGCAATGTAAGAAGGAGAGAATAGTGAATATATGTGATGTGAATGCATGCTAAGTGCGAGTAGAGTCTGTAAGTGCTTTGTGCATGACCATAAGAGACTTGCAAACATAAGTGCAGGATCTTGTAGCAGATTATGGAGAGCTTAGTGTTGTAGCGCAAGGAAGAAGGATCTAGCGAGTTGCACAGATCTTCTATCCTGTCCGGAGTAAGGGTTTTGATGGCTTAGTGCTTGTAACCAATTGACCAAAGACAATAAAGAACAATACTTGGTGGACGTAGCCCCAGGGTGGGGGTGAACCACATAAACATTGTGTTATGTGCTTTGTTATTTGTCTTGATGTGTTCATATATTATATGCTAAGTGCTCTGATATGTTTAAGATAGATCTATTTATGCTTTGTGCTTATTATCCATGAGAATGTTAGATCTAACCTAGATAGTCATACTTAGTGTGTGATATGCTCATTTTGATCCATTTGTATATTGTATGTGCTTGAATACTGTAGATTGGTGTGAATACTGCGAAGATCTATTGTATCAGTGAAGTGAATAAGTGATTGCATATGAGGGAACTAATGGTGCTAAGAGTTGTATTAAGTATTCTAATCACAAATCTATGTCCCAACTAAGGTTGCAGACACCTGGGTCTTACAACCACCCCTTCCTCTACCTCGAGTGAGACTTGATCTTCTTCGAAGGTGTTGCCGAAAGGGCCAGTAGTTAGGGATTTGTTGGTACATTGTTGTAGTGTTGAACCCTAGGTCTGCCCCTGTGCCAACAAATGGTTCTATTGCTGGGACCTAAAACTGTGATTGTTGGGAACTGAGAAAGAAGAAGATCTGTGCAAAGACTCATCCTAAAATTATGAATGCTTTGTGCATAGATCTGTGCCCTAATGTGCAGTATTCTACTTGACTTATAATGCCCTATACTAATGAAATAAGCCCAATCTAAAGATTGGATATGAAGAAAAAAAGTAAGATCTGAAATCTTTGTTCTCTAAGAAATGTAAAAGTAAGAACGTCTGATTAAAAGAGGTGAGATGTACAAGCTCTGTGCTCTAATAAAGGTAAGAATAGTTAAAATTTTTAGATCTGGAAGCTTTGTGGTCTGTAGAAGTAAGATAAGTATACATTTTTGTTTCGAGAGTATGGATCTAGGTATGATTGATAGGATTTGCCCTAGCCTAAAAACTAGGGCATTAATAGATGAAAGAAGGTTTGATATGAATAGATCTGATAAGACTAGTGAAAGATATGTTATACCAATGCATAGAAAGAATGTTTGGACTAACAAATGGATGCAAGATCCTAGAAAGAATTTATTGTAGGTTAGCTCCTATGATCCTAGTGCACAGTACAGAGGAGGTCAGGGATCATTTAAAAGAAAGAGAGTATTAACCCTCTGTTACAGTTGCAGAAGACTGAGACATCTTTCTAAGGAATGCCCTGGTGGAATACCTAGTTGTCTTTGTTGCAAAGCTCTACACCATGAAGTGTTGGATTTCCCTAGAATGATTGCTAAGCTTGAAAGTATGAACATAAGACAAGAAAACCCTAAGATAGATCCAGAAACTAAGGCTACAGTAGAACCCCATAAAGAATCAGAGAAAGTATTTCTACAAATAAATGAAACCCTGAATGGTCACTGACATGTTAGGTTATCAGAGATCTTTAAAGAAAAAGAATGCATTCAAGAAAGAATAAGGGACTTCGACATTGATTGTGTTCTAGATGAGTAAACACAAGTGAATATCATGACAAAAAGAACTTGGAAAGCTATAGGAAGGCCTACTATGATCCCTTCACTAGGAGGAATAGGGTTATTCCGATGAAAACTGGTAAACCTGGTGAGAGGCTCCCTCAAATACCTACAACTGTCAATGGAACTTCGACGGAAGAAGATTTTGAGATTGTTCAATTTATTGAGAACCACACCCCATTTACCATGTTAATAGGAAAACCTTGGATTGATAGAGATCAAGCCAGAAGAAAAGAAGAAGAAGAAGTTTTGGAACAAAAGAAGCAAGAGTTCAAAGTTTTCATGACCAGAAAGATCGCACAATTGATTGAAGAATAGGAGAATAGATAGAAGATGTTTAATGATAGTAACCTAGCTGTTGAAGTTAAGAGAACTATAGAGAATCCATAGAATATGGAATTACCTATCCTAGACAAAGAAGAATTATTATCCATGAACCCTAGGGAACAATCTCAACAGTGCGAAGTGCCTAAGACCATAGAAGGAAAGAATCAAAATGGAAAAAGAACTACCGAGATGAAGCTCACTAGAAAAAAGGATCGATAGTTAAGAAAGAAGAGGGCTAAGACTGAAAATTTACAGGAGGTTCTAGAGGAGACCTCGCAGAAAGAAAAATTGTGAAATTGGAGCTTCATCAGGATATCAGAACAACGACACATGGCACTTCGCCATGATGAAGCAATATAGTTGTTGGGGCTGATATATCTGTTCGACTTCTTCTTTGAACAGGTAGAAAATGAATAAAGTTTCATCATCAGACCATTGGGCCGCACCATAATGGATCGAACAAGAATTAATGGAGGCTCATACCCATTGTAAGCACATTGTTGTCGAGTTACCTATTTATCACGTCGTGCCATTCACTGAGAACAATTTTTTCTAATTGAGAATTCGAGCCCATAGACTAAGTCGATTTTATACAGTGATCATTGTTATCTCCTTCTCTATCTCATTATCGTGTCTAATTTGTTCCCCGATCCCATGAATTGTTCACCCCGAGTGTGTATGTTGAAAGCATTGAGTGCTGCATAAAAAGTTACTGAGGATGTTTTGATCGAATTTATGATTGAGAAATCCATGTCGGTTTCTGAAGGTATCTAGGCTTCATCCATACTGAGCATCCTACTTACCTATCTACCACATCTAAGTGGCGCAATAAACCGAGACAGTGTGCCCAGAGACTTTGAATATAAATTGGTCACTATGTACCTCCCAAAGGGGATACACACAGTGAGCGCAGACTAAGATAAGATCACAGCATTGAAGTTTAGGGACTTCAACCTTGGTGACAGGAAGGTGTACAACATGCTCACCCTGCACAAGTATCTAACCAGAACCAAGGGAAAGAACTTGAAGATCTTACCCAAGTCATGGACCATGAACCTTGCGCAGTCCACCCTCCTCAACGTTATGAAGATCCCGCACTTCGGAAGGCACCAAGAAGTGAACGCATGCATCAAGATATTGTTGTCCCACTACCATGGTGGATATTTATGGTTGAATCACCATATCACAATGGATCCAACATTGATTAATCAGATCACATGGCTGAGCATGCAAGGCCCTTACCCACATGATTTCTATCCTGGGAAAACCATGGATCACACTCTTGCACAGAAGATAAAAGACACCTACGGGGATGTCGAGAAGGGAATGTTAGGCTACAAGGTAGCCTCTATCCAGAGTGGTGTAGTGTGCCTAGCCTGTTAATTGATCGCAGGAAAGTTGGTTTGCAAGAACTGACCCACCCAAGTGACTGGATTTGTAGTCGACATCGCAGGAAAGTGCGCGGAGGGCCTACAAATGAATTGGGTGAAGTACCTTGTAAACCAGTTGGAATTGGACTACAGGGAAGTGCAAGATCAAGGATATGAGATCCACTTTGGCTAGCTTCTCATCCTAATCTATTTCATCGCATGGGAGATGTCAGAAGGTGCGACCTTCCTAGACATTGAGCCGTTTGAACCTCTGGCCGTGAAGTTCAGTACATTATGGTACTCGAACAACATAAACAAGCAGTGGAAATCAGATGTTGTCTTCCACACTTATTACAACCAATTGAAGGTAGCCATCCAGTTTGCACCTCATATAACCCCAAACACTCTCCACGATTTCAGGCCCTTGATGAAATTCAATGCGGACCACCATTTCATCTATATCACAGTGCGCACTGATGAGAATAAACAACAGCTGCAGTCATACTACAAGTTGATGGAGGATGACTTGGAAGAGATTACCAAGGAATGGTCAACAGGCCTCCTTGTTCCAACTAACCTTGTGGAGATGTCCAATGTTGACAGTCCAGAAACTGCGACGGATATACATGGATCTTGCAAGACAAAGAATACCAAAGATGTCCATGATTTAGACAACGCATCCATGAATACCGCTTCCATCTCAGTAGAGAAATGAGGAGATGGCAGAGACATAGATGGCACAGAAGTTGAATAGAAAAAATGGGAAGTTACACTGCCTAGAGATGAGGAGGAGCCATTGAAGAAAAGGAAGGTTTCCCCTCTGAAACCTTCCTCTAGAAAGAAATCAAAAGAAACCAGGACCAAATTTGAGACCACCCTCACTTCAGATGACTTCAACTTTATCGTCGCAACACTGAACGATGCTTCATTGGAGATAGCAGAGAAGCAATAAGCTAAGAAGGTGGAGGTGTTCAATTGGATCAAAGTTGAACTTCAAGGAATGGAGTAGGAAATACAGTCTAGCCGCACAATTTCCACTGCGTCTCTATCGATAGGAACATCAGAACTAGTTGATGAGCCAACACAAATACACCTCATTGTTGATACAGTCGAAGCTTTCCTTCGACGAGCTCAGGAAGAGACAACACAAGCCACCCAAGATTTAGCGCAAGTATAGAAATACCTGGAGGAGAAACACAGTGCTGCAAAATGGGAAAAGCTAGCTCTGCAAGCAAAGTGGGATGAAGAAAAAGTACAGTTACAACAAAGCAAGGAACAGTTTCTCTCTAAGCAACTCAAAGTTAAGGAAATGGTTCATAGAGAACTTCACTCTGTGACAGTCATCGAAGTAAAGGTAAAAGAGAGAGTCCCACAGCAGGTGGCGCAACTTGAAGTAGTAATCAAGTAGCTCCAACAACGCATAACAGACTTGGAGATCTACACTATGCCCGAGACTCCTCAAGATGTAAGAGAACTAAGGGAAGCAACTTCTTGCAGTGCAGTTGATAGATTAAAATATCTTGCCTTGGAGTGCAAGAAGTTGAGTAACCGAAGCACCTAGACATATGAGAACCTCACTAAAAACCTGGAGTTACAGACACTGGAGTCGCAGCTCCAGGAAGAGAAGCAACACGTAGATACACTATAGGTGCAGTTGAGGGCTCTGTCGGTTATATAACGAATGAAGAGGTCTCAAGAGAAATGCACATCTCAGCAGCAGATCCATATGCTTCAAAGAAAAGTGATGGAATTCACTCAATGACTTCAACCTATGCAAGATAAGGCATTCTAGTTGTTTACAGAGGTGGAGAGCCAAGGAGAAGAATTAGAACAGGTTGTCACCACAGTAGAACAACACCCAGAAGGGCCAGTAAATGATGCAGTAATACAGGAGTTCATTGAAAAATAGGCCATAAAAAAGCAGCAAATCTAAGCAGCTCGAGCCAAGCTCGAGGCATTCGAAGCCAAACTGATCAGACCAGAGTGACTCGGGACGAGTCACAGGTGAGTGTTGGGGGCCTATTGGCCCTTGACCAAGTTTTGGGATTTTCTTGGTCATGTTGACCTATTTTGAGACTTCAATAGCCTGTCGAAGGAGGAGCGCAAGATGAAGTGGACATCATGGGATCTTGCCCCCCTTTTTGGGTTTTTTGGAATATGTAACGGGAATGGGATGTCGTCCCATGGGTTTACCCATGTTTAGGCTTATTTTGTATGTATAAATAGAAGGATAGGCAATGTAAGAAGGAGAGAATAGTGCATATATGTGATGTGAATGGATGCTAAGTGCTAGTAGAGTCTCTAAGTTCTTTGTGCATGATCGTAGGAGACTTGTAGAGCTAAGTGCAGGTCCTTGTAGCAGATTGTGGAGAGATTAGTGTTGTAGCAAAAGGAAGAAGGATCTAGCAAGCTACGCAGATATTTTGTCCTATGTGGAGTAAGGATTTTGATGGCTTAGTTCTTGTAACTGATTCACTGAAGACAATAAAGAAGAAGATTTGGTGGACATAGCCCCAAGGTGGGGGTGAACCATGTAAACACTTTGTTATGTTCTTTGTGCTTTGTCTTGATATGTTCATATGTTATATGCTAAGTGCTATGATATGTTTAAGATAGATCTATTTATTCTTTGTGCTTATTATCCATGAGAATGTTAGATTTGACCTATATAGTCATGCTTAGTGCATGATATTCTCATTCTGATCCATTTGTATATGATAAGTGCTTGAATACTGTAGATTGGTGTGAATACTCTGAAGCTTTGTTGTATCAGCGAAGTGAATAAGTGATTGAATATTAGGGAACTGACAGTGATAAGAGTTGTATTAAGTATTATAATCACATATCTATTTCCTAGCTAAGGTTGCAGATACCTGAGTCTTGCAACCACCCCTGCCTCTACCTCAGGTGAGACTTCATCGTCTTTGCAAGTGTTTCCGAAAGGGCCAATAGTTAGGTATTTGTTGGGACATTTTTGTAGTGTGGAACCCTGGGTCTACCCCTGTGCCAACATCTACTTAGACACTCAGCTAGTTGTGTCCCAGTTAAATGGGGTTTACCGCGTTTACAATCCTACTCTACACCGATGGTTCCTTAGGGTACGTCTCTTAGAACAAAGATTTGATTACATTACATATATCCATGTTCCTAGGAGATTGAATCAAATCACAGATACTCTAGCTAATCATGTCTTAGATTGACACATTGCACACATGTAAGAAAATGCGCACACACGCACATGTAAATGCATTTGTAAAATAGATGTAATCCATAAGACATAAAAAGATGTAAATATGCATATATATAGATATATCCAAAATATCTGAGTACATAGGTGGGCACAAGCACCTCAAAAATATGTCCAGTAAGAGTCACGGGGCTTATGCCCTCAAAAATATACAAAACATGCCTCGGCACATAAGTAGTCCAACCTAGCTAAGGGCAGGGCCTGTTTTTCCTACCATAGTGAACACCGAAATTTTCCAAATGATAGAAAAGTTGGACCCAGGTCCGTGGCACCCCAACTACGTGAGGTTGCATCGATGGTGGAAGATCCTCGATCTCGGCCATGGGGACTGCACAAGTGAGTGCGGTGAGGTTCCGCTCCACCAGTATCAATACTCTCTCAGTCTCTCCGACTGGAGGCCCCCCTGCTATTGTTGCTGGTCTGGTGGTTGTTGTTGGTTCTGCCTCTGGTTGAGGATGCTACCTAGTCCTCGAGAAGTCTGCTGGACACACTGGTCCCACATTTGTACATAACATATACATAGTTTTCAGATACTCTGGTACACATAAAAATGATATATATAAAAAGAAATAAAAATTAAATAACTTTGAAAAAAAAACATACCTATCTCTCCTCGTTCTACTCTGGGAGGTACGGGCATATCAGGATCCCTGGAGAATTCGATCCCATCATAGGGGTAATCCTCTATAGCCAAAATCTGTTGAGATCACCAGTCAAAAATTTTATCATCGAAGGCCTCGATGGTCCTCCCTCCCCCCTGTCGCGGCAACAGTGTCACCCATCTTCATAACACTGGGAGAGAGGCCACGTGCCCTCATATCGTCTCTCAAGGACTGAGACTAGGTACCCTCTAGAAGAAAAAGGAACATAAAACAATCCCAAACCCGAAGTTTCGGTGTTCCTGTATCCAACACTCTGTTAGATGTCTCTTCATGCAATCCAACATGGTTGTACTCCAGTCAAAAATATGTGCGTTTAAGCACTGCACTTCACAATGCATGTGCACCTGAGAGGCCTGATGTAAATTCATGGATCTATTGATCCTCCCAATCAGTATAACTATCACTTTCAATGATAGGTTGTTGATCTTGTGTATAGTCACCTGAGAACCTACTTTCTCAATACCCTCCTCGCAATGGAGTCCAATCAACTCTGCAATGTTGTGAGGCCCAGGGGGGGAAGTCGGCAAGTTGATTGGATCACCTCTCCTCACGAGACCAGTCAAGAAGTAAATGTCTTCAGTCATTAGAGTCAACGAGTGCCCATCGAGCATAAATTCCTCAGCATCAGGATGCCAGTAATCTATCAAAGCATTCATCAACCTGGGTTGTGCCCTCATGAATGGACACTAGAAGAATTTTAACAACCCACATTTTGATAAAACAATGATAGCAGTAGGGTCTTATGAGACCAAAAAATCAATGTCCCCATGCTTCCTCTCTCTCCAATGAACATACATCCTGCAAAATGACAAAGTCATGGGGAGTTAACTCTTGCTTTTTATTTTTTTTAATTTTTTTTGACTTATTGGAGGGTGTACGCGGGTTGTCTTGGTGATAGTCATGTGTGTACGTTGGAAAATTATTTTCTGCTCACGTGCAGACACTCATTGTGCTTGGATAGCCTACGTACATGTAGGTACAACCTCTTTAGAGTTCAGCACCCCCCAAAAAAACAAAAAGAAATGCAAAAAGGAAGAATGGAAATGCAGGAGGGGCTAGTTTGTACTTACTTGGTCCAAGCGGAAGTTCATTTCGTCCATTGAAGCTCCTGGGATCAACTCTTTTGGAAAAGGGATGTTTTTGAATTTTTTGTCAATTCTCAATTTACAATGGTGATAATGAGTTGTCAGCTTCTATTTATAGACATTTTGGCCCCTTTTTGGCATTTTTTGGACCCTTTTGTCATTTTTTCTAGCTTGAAAATCGTTTAGTATGGTTCTTGAGTTTCTTGGGGGATGTTACGATATCTGTTACTTTGGTTATTGGGAAACATTTTGAGAGTTGGGTCATTTTCAAAGGTCTTTTGGTAAAAAGTCATTTTTTCAACTTTTGGCATGTAAGTCAGGATTCCGCCTCCACTTTCTGTATCTCGTTGTCTTTTTCTCTTTTTCATAGGATTGATCCCACTGAGTTGCGACACACAAACCCTCACTCCTCTAGAAGTGTCATAATTTAGTATTAGATCCTACGTTCAGATGGATTCCCTAGGTAGATCATGGTTTCATTTTTGGTGTCCATGTCGTCGCTAATGATTATAGGCTCGGGAGTCCTTTTTAGTTTTTCCTGATTATGAGTTTGAGCCTCACTTTCATGATTCATTATTTCTTTTGACCTCACCCTGGGGACTCCCAAAACAACGGGTCTTATTTTAAGCCCTTTTCAGACCCTCTAAGCATGAAAAGATTGTTGAGCGATCTTGTTTCCCTTCACGCTCACCAAACTAAAATTCGAAGGCACGTCTGTTCGATGGTAGTTTACCCCTTTCCAGTATAGATGGTCAAATGTACAGACAAAGGTATACTCTAGGAGCCTTAGTTCTCTAGAAGAGTATTCTCAGGTATAAATTTAACCCTTTTTCGGGCCTAAGGGACTAAATTTACGAAAAAGGAACCCCAACGGAGTCCATAGTTAAGATCTTTTCAAACTCCCTAAATTTGAAACGATGGTCGAGTGACCTTGTTTTTTCACACTTGTTAAATTGGTCCAGAAGAACAACCCCCACAGAGTCCATAGTTAAGCTCTTGTCAGACTCCCTAAAATTGAAAAGATGGTCGAGTGACCTTGTTTCTTCACACTTGTTAAATTGTTCCAAAAGAATATCCCTTATGGAGTCCATAGTTAAGCCCTTTTTAGACTCCTTAAATATGAAAAGATGGTCGAGTGATCTTGTCTTTGTCAAAATCGTTAAAATAATTTTGAATAGACATCTATTCAGTGCTAGTTTACCCCTTTTTCGAACCGACTAGACTACCTTCAAAAAAGGTACCCAAGTGGAGTCTCCTTTTACGCTTTTTCAGACTCTCTAAAAATGAAAAACCGTTGAGCTTACCTTCTCTAGGCTCATTAAAATTACATCGAAGGGTGTTATCATTATGTCTTATTAATCGCATTTTCATTCCTACGTTTTTGGCCTAATGTCGGCTCCATGTTTTTAACGTTAAGGTATGCCTACCAGATCCCTATACTTTGTCTTTTATGTATGATTGTGGGGTAATGATGGGATAGTTGTTAAAAGTAGGAGACTTTAGACGGTTAGCTCTGCCTGTACTTTAGAACTCTGGTGTAGTATGTAGAGGGGTTTTCCCACTATAGCACCAACTAGTTTACGGGAAAGAAGCAGTGATTCCTGCAAAGTTCATCACTCCAAGTTTGTACATTGCACAAATCACACATATGTCGGAGGAGAAATCAATTGCACGGAGACTTATGGATCTACAAGAACTCGAGGAGACCAGATTTCTGGCAGACTTCCATTAGTTAGTTGAAAAAGAAAGACAAAACGATTAGCATGACAGACACATTAAAACCAAGGTATTTATGCAAGGAGATAAGGTTCTACTCTACAATAGTCGGTACTAGAAGCATCCTAGCAAGTTGCGTATGCATTGGTTGGGACCATTTATAATTGTGGAGATAATACCCTCAGGAGCAGTGAGACTCGCGCAACTGGATAGTATGTTGCGGCTGGGATGGGTGAATGGTGATTTCCTGAAACCTTATATGTCTCAAAACTGAGTAAAAGGGACTGTTTCTCTAGTCCGAAGGAGCATGTATAATAGTTATATTTGAATTTTCTAAATTTTTTGTAAATTCAGTTAATAAATTCAATCTGTGTAGTGTTGCGTCATGACACATAGTTCATTTTTTGTTTAAGTGTTGTTTGATACAAAAATAATGACTCAGCAGCATAGGATTCAAAGAATAAAAGAGACCATTAATGACAGTCATTAATATGATAGAGACCCCCTTTATGGTCGGAGGGAGAATGAATCCGAATACGATTTGAGTCCATGTGCCACACGAACCCAGTCTAGTCATAGCCTTTATTTCCATTACGATACACTGTCTGAGTTTAGTTAATCCATAAACCCAGGATAAGCAAAGATTCCATCAAAATTCATGTCGAGATTCCCACCTATCAAACAGAAAGGTATGAAACCAGCCACATCCCTATCCCACTCATGCAAGTAAATGCCTGAATCCCTCGATAGGATTTACTCTATTAAACCATCCCTTCAGAAAAATCAGATCCATTTGTGTCCATATGGTCATGATGAACCACAGTTATTTCTAAACTTTCCTGCTAAGCCAAGTATAAGCCTTTGAGAATCCGCTATAGCACCCATCATTTTCAAAAGATCTTAGTAATTTCTGAATTCTGAGGAGTGAGAAAGCGTGTGCAATTGTGAAACTTGTAGTTGTGACCATAGTCCTTAGCTCACCGCAGAGGTCGTTATAAATTAGAATCCATAATTCCAAGAGCCACAGGAAGTCGAAGTACCATGTCTAAGGATGCAGTACTAGACGAGCCCTATGACCCCCGAGTTGAGGTCATAGGCTATCTCAAGGGGAAGGTGGAGCAAGTCAAGATTCTCGATCTCGACCTAACATGTCCAATTTTGTTCCCCCAGATGCACATAGACGTCTTCTGGGAGATGGCCCCAAATGAGTTGGGAGGCACGCAATTCATGCTGAAATCGGAATTTGTCAACTTATTCAACTCGACCATTATGAACCTCAGAGACCTACCAGTATTCGACACCAATGGTGAGGTTGTACGATGCACAAATTTTATGATCAACAGAGTGCATGACCAAAGTCTCTAGTTGGATAGGTGGTATCCAATACACATCGAAGATATGGATTAGCTTACCGAACTATCCTTCGAAGGAGAGGATGTTTCAAAAGTATTTCAGGGTCTTGGTAAGCACAAAAAAAACAAAGGAGAGCTCAGCCTATATGAAAAATTCAACATAAAGAGGGGGGGACGCACAACAATAATCGATCCCATACTACTAGAAATAGTTAGGATTGGATGTGACATCATAGCCAACAAGGTTATGAGATCATAATACAAGGGAGAATGCACGTTATATGCACTATCAGTAGCAGACTTTTGTGCCAACGACGTTGTGTTCAACTGGTGCAGTTACCTATTGGAGGAACTACTAGTGGCATGTGAGGAAGCGCAAGAGAAGGGAGGAACCTTCACCTACGAATATCTGTTGTTTGAATTTTCAATGTTCAAATGGAATCCACCTATGGGAAGAGTGCCATCGCTACTAGACAAGGGGCGTATATCAAATATGTTAGAGCCCTGACAGTCCAGGTTAGATTCAGAGAATGAATCTTTCAACACCACAGTGTTTTCTAAGTGGTACAATGGCCTGATAGATGCAACATAGAGGCTACGTATTCTGCAGGAAATCCTCAACTGCAATACGAGAAATATTTCCTTCAGTATGAATCGACAGGATACATTTGTATGGCCGAGGCATGTTAGCAAGGAAGACTTCCATTCAAATATGTTGTCATTCTACCTGGATGAGGAGGCCTTCAACAAAGAAGTAATGTTGTGGCTAGGATTTAAACGCAACCCGTACAAGTTGGGAATGCATTATATTCTTCCTGATGAGTTATTGAAGAAGAAATGGAAAGAAATAGGGGTAGGACCAAGCTTATTCTCAATGTTGTAGAAACAAGAAGCCCTGAAATAATCAAACTCTGAGGAGGAATATGAGACACAACCATTGGAGCATAAGAAAAGAATTATGTTGGTCCTCCATCAACTACCATATAACGTCGCGTTGGTAGGTGAGGACATCAAAAATATATTGAGTGTTGTGTTCGTTAACGAACCAGAAGTGAAGAAGATCAGAACCGACATCTCATCGAATAGACATTTGAAAACCCAACCTATTGCATCAACCATCCCCTACACCTGTGCAGTCGTCAAAGAAATTCCCTTCATCCAATGACCTGGTACAGTGGCCAGTGATGCACTTATTTGGATTGATCAGAGGATCAACTGATCAACTAGATAAAAGGCTCTGATAGGTCGAGAGGTATATCGAGGTCGTAAGGGAGGAAGTGTTCCTTGCGCAAGCATCAAGACAGCAAGAAGAACATGCCAAGTTCCAGGTTGAGAAAATATTGGAAAGAGTGCAGGAAAGGCTTGTTGAAGCCTGGCTGGAGATTCATAAGGTTTCACTTGAACTACCTAAATACAACGATGCAGGCGAGCCAAAGAATCAGATTGAGATTCTCCAAGGAGTGTGGACACAACTTGCCACTTGCACTCAGTATCTAGAAGTACAACTATGACATACTCAACAAGAAGAAGAGAAACAACCTCAGAAGTAGAAAGAGAAGATGCAGAAGATAGTACTGCAAGGAAACAATGTCCGAGCAATGCTATACAAGTACACAATAGAATTCACAAAGATCTTCAGGAAAGTTAGTGATTGGATGGGCATCATCGCTAGACGCAACCAAGTCTTGGAGGAGGTACGCACCAAGATCCAAGTGTTGAATGAAGAAGTTGCATCAACGATGGATCTGATGGAGCAATAGTAGAAGTTCAACCAAATCCAACAGGCGGACAATGAACTGAATGCCCTCTTTGAGGCACAGTTCGTAGCAAAGAAAGAGTTTTGACCTGTCATTTAGACAGTGTACATGTAGATGCATCAAGTTGATGCAACAACGGATTTCGAGTGGAAATTGATGGTCGTGTCCAATCCAAAGGGGTGTAGTAAAGAGGCAAGCCAACAGTTTGTTGCAGAGGCATCACTCCTTGCCAGGAAGTGGCAAGATAAAGTTGGAAAATTTCAAGGAGTGAGGGAGCGAGCCTTCGAGTTGGTCCCTGAGTTGGTCCCTTTGTTTGAAGAGGGAAAAGAAGAGAAAGCACAAACAAAAGACCAGAAGGAAGAAGAAAAGGAGGACAATGGAAAACAACATGTGCTCCATGAATCTGCGAAAGAAACTGGCACTTGACTCGAGGGTGATTCAAGGGTTGTTGTCGGAGCCGGTTGGGCCCTTCATTTTTCGGACAAGGAATTGCACGAGTTTTGGCCAAGTACAAGTTTCACAAGCTTCAGAAGAAGAAGAATAGCATAACAAGAAAGAGTGCAAGCCGAGACGGAAGACACAACCTAGACTATATATAGGGATGAACATGATTGTAAAAGGGTTGGTTGGTTGGTTGGTTGGTTAGCTATGGGTTTCACTAAATACTGATCAAGTTCAACTTGATATTTCCCTCTCAGTTAGTTTGTTGTTAGCTAAGTCAAGTCAAGTCCTAATTCTATAATGTAATTGACATACCAGTCTGAGAGTGAGAGCTTTGCGATATGAGTCTTAAGCCAGGAGTTTGTAACAAAGCACTACTGTGCATTTCTGAGATTGTAAATGAATAAATATTTTGGAGATAATATGAAGAAGGATGTAAACATTCAAAATATGTTATGTCTTTATGTGTTTTACTTATGCATTACAATACTTTTTTATGGTTTATGAGTTCCACATGATGATTATGTGTCTAAATTCTTATTCGCAACGTAAGTAGGTTCAATTCTTGCACACATAAGATTCATATATGTTCGATAGGTAGATGTCTTGCACAATATTAGGATGAGTCCTAAAGTTTCTATGAATCCTCCTAAGTATTTTCCTTACCCTTCCCTATCTATTTGTCTCAGAAATGCTTTGGGTGAGACTTCTTCTCTTTAGAGAAGATGAAAATGTTAGCACTCTAGACTACTCGGTACCTTTTGTTGGTAACCTAACACGGACCCTGGTCTGATCAAACTTGCGCCAACAAAAACTTCTATGGAATTCAAACATTATTCTATTTAGTCAAATTCTGCCTCTTCATATTCTTCTTTGGAGATTTTTTTATCATAGACTTCTATTTTCATGAATAGTACCATTTATGTATCACTGTCGCTAACTTTATCTTCGTCTGATGAGGAATTATCTTCCTTGATGCAAAGGCTTTTCTTGAAAAACTTATTTTTATTTATTCTACCCTTTTGAATTTTCCTTTTCTTTTTAGGCTAATCTTCTTCTTCATTTCTTTTCTTTTTCTTATTAGGACATTTATTAGCAAAATGACCAACACCAGCACAATTAAAACAAATCAATGGAATTTTACCTTTGTATTTTCTATTTCTTGGTTTCAACCTTCTGACAAAGTTAGCCACTTCTTCATCTTCCTTTGAATCATCGTTGCAACTATATGACTTTTCCTTTTGTTTATATTTCTTCTTTGTCTTCTTGGACACCTTGAATGTTTCTTACTTCATGACTAGATTGTCCTGATATGTCCTCTCATACGTTGTGAGTATCCCATGCAACTCATCCATTTTTGTTGTATCTAGGTACACTCTTTCTTCTAGAGTTGAAGTCTTTGAATCAAACCTCCTTGGTAGAGATCTTAATGCCTTTTTTAGAACGACCTATTATTTTATATCATCTCCCAATCCTTTAATATTGTTTACTATTTTGTTGACTCGTAGAAAGTAGGTTACTATGTTTCATATTCATTCATCTTCAATTGTTCAAACTTGGTACTGAAAATCTAAAGTTTGGCTTCCTTAACTTTCGTATCTCCTTCATAGATAGTCTTCAATTTATCCCACATTTATTTTGCAGAATCATAATGCATAATCTTGGTATGTATCGCTTGAGTCACAACATTCTTAATAGTGTTTTGAGCCCTTGAATCATTTTCTTAGAGATTTTTTCCATTTCTATCTTTCAGGGGAGTCAAAGGCGCTTTGTATCCATCCACTATTGATCACCAAACATCAATTCCTTGTGTTTGAGTATAATTTTGCATTATTATTCTCCAGAATGCATAGTTCTCACCATCAAACTGTGGTGCCCCAATCCTAGCATGATCCATGATATCTTTCCAATGGTTAGAAAAATTCTTGAAGGACCTCCTCTTATACCAATTGTTGGATTACTGAGAGGGGGGTGAATCAATAATGAACAATCATAGTACTTTTAACCACATTTTATTCTTCAACAATATTCAAAAGTTTATCTTTAGCATTCAATATATCATCAATATTATAATCATAAACAACATCACATCACAATAGATACACAGTACACCAATATTTATGTGGAATCCCAAATGGGAGAAAACAACGGAATGCTTTTATTATATATTTATCAAAAGAAAACATTCAATGGAAGTACCAACTTTTGATTCTCCAGCTACAACTAGAAGGAGGCTCCAACCCCCTATTCTCAATATCCAACTTGAAGGAAGCTATGACTCCCTGATTTTCTAGATCCAACCAAAATGAGCATACAATCCCCTAAGTTATCTGGCTACAACTGGAAGGTGGCTACAACAACCTTTCCTTTCTTTGTCTAACCGCCCTGTAATATAAATGTATACCAATTGTCGTTATCACAAAATATACCATTTTCACTGTCACTCTATCTATGTCACTCTCACATCAACCTATATCTTCTCATCAACCAACTATACCTGTACCATACCATGCATCAAGTGTGTACGAATATACATACTATCTCATGCATCAGTCATGAACCAAAAGATACATCAACAATGAATAGTGAATCATGAACTAGAGCATCAACCATGTACAAACTATGCCATATATGATATCATCAACCATATTCATATATGTACCATATCATCAATGAAGTATCTCAAAGAGCCTATGCATGCCCCTCATGCAAACATCACCATACAACATGGATATCCCTCAACCATATACAATCAACTCAAAGATGTGATCTATAAGAACCATATCAATTGTGTACCATGCATAAGAGTGTTTCTCACTCAACCAACTAACCATCATATACCATATCCAAGTACAAGACCATCCATACCAATAATTCCTCAAGCATTCACAACATCATAAGAAAATCTTAGCATCAAAACAAAATAATAACCATACCATAACTTTTGTAGCTAATCTGAACCTACAGAATGTTGACCTGTGAACTTGTTTTCAGAATCTATGGACATGTTACCAACATCTATTCAAACCTTCATTATATTTTCACATATATGTGACCTTCTCTTATACAACCCGCAGAGATTCACACTTTCCTTCACTGCAACCCATGTAAATACACACCCTTCTGACCTGCAACTTGCAGATACCTTAGAAACTAAGGTTTGTTGCAACCCCTAGAATTTATCCTTTGGCCTTCCTTTGCTACCTCAAAAGGTTGTTTTCACAACCTTAGAAAAATATCACTAGTTCACAAGATAGATAATCAATGAATGAGTGTGTGATTGTACTTGCGAATGACTCCTTGAGGTGTTTATATACTTGTTGTTAGAGCAAGATTTTCCTCACCCTATGAAATCTTGGAGAGATGGCCTTATTCCATTTCCCTATGTAGACTTATTTTCCCTGTTACTAAAGAACATAGAAAAAAATATAATTTTTTCCACTTGTATGCATCTTTCACCCTACACAACAAGTGTATATGCAAGCTTCTCCACTACAACCTGCATACATCGGGATTTGTGCCAAAAAATCAAAATTAAATGTTGGGTTTCCATGTCACAGTAGAATAGCTCTAATCCTTGGCCTTCCATATACTATAAACGTTCCAACATGGCCCTTCAATTGCATTTTGAAGGCTATAAAGAAGAAAATTCCAAGCTATGGAAAAAAGGAGAAAGAATTCAACTTTGAGAGCAAAGTTACTCTAGAGAAATTATTTACTTCATATTGAGTCTGCATCCCTTTGTCCTTTAAGTATAAACACAATGTTCAGCCCCCTTTCTTATCTCTCTTGCACATTGGTTTATATAGAATATCGTTGGAATAGAGTTGATTTCTGCAGTCGTTTCCATCTGCTATGGTTCACCCTAGCCATAGAGATATTTTCCTAGGGTTTGAAGTACTTTTCTCCTTAGATTTCTCCCATTTCTATTGTGGTTCTTGTCTTATCATTGCTTGACAACTCCTATTCATTATGGGTATGAATTTTCATCCTTTCCCCCTTGCATGGCCTTGTTTCAAATCATATACGCACCTTTTTCCTTAATAGTCGTGTATACATATAGGCTGTCTCACTGCAAGTTGTCTATATATGTTATGTTTTCCCAAACAGTCATGTACACCTTTTTTCCTTTCCTGTTTTCTTGGTTTAGTGTTTGTTGGGTGGGATTTGATGCTTGTTGAGCATTCTTAGGTCTATGTAGTTCCTGTTGAGTGCCTGTGGGATGACAAGAAACCCTCTTTTGGTTGAATTTCTGGGCAAAGTATTTCTCTTCATCTTTTCATTTTTATTGTCCTTGTACATTGGGCTGGGTGTTTCATTGCTTGATATCCTACTTGAGTTGTCTCCTTTTTATACACAGTAGGGCTATATATCAAGTTACTTTTCAATCCATGCATTTTCAGTTTTGATATAATGAAAATACAAGAAAAATAGGCATTTTGCATTGCTTGGAATTTTTGTCTCTTGAGATTTTATCATTAGCTTAGTGCATATAGTGAAAGATTTCATTGTTACTTATGAATTGCAGAGTTGAATTTGAAAATTGCATCGTTTTAGAAGCATATCATACATTAAAAATTAAAGTTAGGACTTTGCATTATTTTCATATTTACTTCTCTTGCAGAGTGGTAACACCATGGGTTTCCCTACCATACCTTTTTGAGTAATCACGACCATTAAAATCAATGCTATAATTTAAAATTTATTAGTAACGATTTTATTTTCTAGGGTTCACAAACTAGCCTAGGATTTAGTGCCTTGGAATAGGATTTTGTGAGTAAACTCTCCAAGGAAATTAAATCAACATATGTTTCTGAGTGAGGGAGTGGAGAAATCCATTGTATAATTGGTAGTATCAGGAGACTCCGCTCACACCGGAGTTAATCACGAGGTCACACAAAGTTGGTTGAAGGGATATCCCCCTGATACCTTCCTAGAATCAGAGATATTTCTGGGGATCTACTCGTATCTAGGGATCTTGTTAGTTCCTTTGCCTCCGTGAGAGGCGGTGCCTTCAAGATTTCGGTCTTTTCTACCCTGCCCATATGGTGAACCTAAATTATGACTTCTCACCTATGCATTAATTATACAATGGTTTATTAGTTTCTTGACTTAGGTGTCTCATAGGTTGCTTATAGGGGTTATTCTGCATACCCTGGGTCAGATAAGGGTCAAGCAACACACAACCTTTATGGAGTATTACCTCTCTAGGGGGATCTGACTGATTGGTTGTTAATCCCATGAGGGCCCTTATAACTGATTCTGTTACTTCCGATATTTAGCAAGGAGTCTCAACTCCTCTTGGGTGAGACATACCTTCTTTAGGGAAGGAGGCCACTTAGCCACATTACCCCATTTGCATGCATATTGGCCATTTGATTTTTGGTGTGCTCTTTGATTACCAGTTGGCCTTTGGATATATTTTTTATCTTTAGAGTCTTAAGTCATCATGGATTCGGACCAACCTCCCCAACGGTCCCCTCGCTTGTTATAGTTACCACTAGATTTTGTGCCCTTGCCTTATAAAATTCGTAGAGTTATCCTACGTGGTACACACACATCCACCGTTCAGACTTGTGATTCTACAAGGATGAGTAATTATCCAGGTGTTCAGAATTCTAGGAGCCCTTCGACTCCCATACCCACTATAGTTAATGATACCCCTTCGACTCCCATACCCACTATAGTTAATGATACCCCTTCGACTCTTGCAACCTCTATGGTTGTAGTGTCGGAGGTACCTATCATTACTATGGACCGGCCTATAGTTAATGCTCAAGATACCACCTCGAACCCATTTGGGTCTCTTGGCCACTCACTGGGATACAATGTTCAGTCCATCCCTATGGTTTCTAGTCCATTTTCGTATGGTATGCCTAACTTCACTTCGTAGTTTTTGAACTACATCCCAATTGTTGGACCTAATTCTAGCATTGGGCTTGGGGGCAGTACACCTCCCTACACTCCTTTTTCATTTGGTGGATCTCAAATCCCTCAAATGACTCCTAATATGGGGTTTATCCATGCTTTTAACCCTAGGTCCAATCCTCCTACTTGCGGGTGGAATAGTCAACCTAGAGGACAAGCTTCGGCTCAAGTTTCATCCTGCAACCTCACCTCCTTGGTGCAAATTCTAACCAATACATTTGGCATGACGAATATGCCTCTATCCTCTAGTTTCCAACCTAGAGGAGGTCAGTTTCACACTTTGGGCAACCCCCAACCCAGGATCTAATTTGGCTGGGGAAATTTCTATAACCCTCAACAGAACATTCCAGCTAGAATGATGCCTAACCAACCTTATATGAATCATCCCGGAGGAGGGCCTTATTATTCTAGATAGGGCCATGGTGTTTACCATAACCTTGGATGGTCTGCAAATCCACAAGTTGAATCTTTCCTGGGAGGTTGGGGCTAGATTTCGCAACCCTGTCTCCCTTTTCTGTCCACACTTAATCTATTATATTTTTCTAAGTTAATGAATGACCCTGTGAGTCATGATCCTACATGGCCCCCGATCCCCACCAAACTTCCTTCAGACATCCTAAAGTTTGAGGGTAAGAATGGAGAGGATCTTGGTGATCATGTCACTACCTTTCACCTTTGGTGCTCAACAAACTCCCTTAATGACTATTCTATTCGTTTGAGATTATTTCGGTGCACCCTCATCAAAGTTGCTACAAATGGTATATTGAGCTACCTAGGGGATCATATGGGATTTTTAGTCAGTTGCTGATGGTATTTCTTAACAACTTCTAGTTTCCCATTCGTTATGATGATGGCCTATAATTGTTGTCTACTTTACGCTAGGATATCGCCACTCATATATCGAACCATATCTAGGAGTGGTGTAGACATAAGAGTTTTATTAAGACCCCTATACCCTCGACCTTTCTTTTAGAATGGTTTCTTAAGTCTCTACATGCTCCTATCTCGAAGGACGTTACTACTTCTAGGGTTACCGGTGAGGAAGATGTGATATTTAGGGCCCATCAATTAGATTTGATATATGCTCAGTCTGGGATGTTATACCACCTTCTTCCTGATGCACCGTAGTCTACTTACGACCCTAGGAAAAATCTCGGATCTCATGTCAATGGCATTGTAGGTTCCGCCAATCTAAAGTCCACAAACTCGATGAAAAACCAATTGAAATATTTGTCTTTAAGCCCTTCTGTAGGAGGGATAGCTTCATTTGTGTCTTCCAACCCCACTCAATTAGCGGATGTACACTTTGTGCAATCTTCAGCCAACCCGAATGGTAACCAGCAACCAAGAGGGAATAAGAAGAAAGGACACAATAACCGTAAGGGTGGGAAAAATTATAATAAACCCAAGGGAAATAATAATAATGAGAAGACGGGTATTGATGCTAGAAAGGGAAAACGAGAAATATGTAAGATGAATTTTCTCTGTAAGCTTTGCACAGATGATCACCTTACCCATTTGTGCCCTAAACTTGCAGAAGCTGTGAGGTTATTAGCTCAAACACATGTCGTGATGACAAATCCATTCCCACATAATCAACACTTAGGCTAGAGCTCCTCAAACACCAAAAATGTTGTTGGTGGAGGCCAAAACCAGTGGTCACAAGATGGAGACCATTTATGTATCAACATGGTCGATGTGAAAATCGAAGTAGCCACTCGATATCGAGACTATAGTTCTAAACAAACTAATCCTAGTCTAGAATCTCCTCCTCCTCCTTCAGATATGACTTTATAGATTGAGAAAATGGAGCCACATCCTCATATTCTGAAAGTATTACTTAAGTGCTCTACCCATAATCCAAATTCTAGAGCCGCCCATAACTAATCTATTGTTGAGGACCTAGGTCAAACTCCTTGTGCGATGTCGACTTTGGAGGTACTCCAAACGTTTCCTTCACAGAGGAATTCCTTACTCTCTACTTTAGGAACTCTAGAACCTAGTGGCTCAAAGTTTATCAAGTTTGATGTCACAAATGTTAATCCTTTCTTGCCTTACCATGTGGCTTTCCAAATCCATGTGGAGTATTCAACGCATACAATAAAACGTGCGGTTGTTGATGAAGGCCCTTCTACGTGTGTGATGTCCCTGGAATGTTGGAAAGCTCTCGGTTCTCTAACTATTTCCAAGTCATTGAACATGTTGACTTCTTTCGACATTCATTCTTCCTGCCTTTCTGGTCTATTTAGGTGGGAAGACGCTAGAGGTGGAAGTGCGCCTCTTGATTATAACATGTTACTAGTTCACAATTGGACTTATGCCATGATCATCGTCATGTCGTTTGTATTTTGTACTCTTTATTTTCCTCATGAAGGGAATATTGTGACGATCGAACAGTTATCCTTTGCGTACTCTAGTCCTAATGCATCTCTTGGAGCATAAATCCCTATGATCGAAAATTCTTAGCCGACAACTGAGAATATCGGTGTCAGAATGTATTCTTCCCTTATGGTTAATTTCGAATTCATGGCACCAAACCATCATGTTTATGCCATTTCCAATAGGCTTGTTCCAACATGGAGGTCAATTCCTTTCTGCACTTCCTATTTTAGTGATTTGTGGACCCTACCTTCCCTGACTTCATCTTGTGAAGGTCAATCGCATACTGGAATTATATCACCAACCTCTATTATTCATGTTGGATATGGGTTGACAACCTCTGATATTCATGTTGAATACCAACAACCAGCCACTACAAGTCATGCTGGGGGAATAAGTCTAGTCATCACTAGTCACACTGCACATACATCACCAACCTTTGCTAGTCATGTTGGGAATTCATCACAAACCTCTGGCAGTCATGTTGGGGATTTTATACTAGCCTCTGCAAGTCATGCTGGGAGCATGTCACTAGCCAGTGCAAGTCATTCTAGGGGCATTCATATGATTGAGAATCCTAGACATGTAATACATAAGCCCAAGTTCCTTTGTAGGCTTTGCAAAGGATATCACCTTACTCATTTGTACCCTGCTATTGTTGTGGTACAAGAAGCATGGTCTTAGGGGCCCTTCAGGTTCTGAGTCATATTTGACTTCCCAACCTCCTTTGGTTGATATAGTGGTCATGCTGATGAAATATTCGGCTAACACCCCTCTTCCTTTAGGGGCTGATGCATCCCTTGACCTTGTTGTCTCACATCCTATTCAACCATCGGTCATGTCGATGCAATTTTTGATCGACACCACTTCTATTTTGGGGGGTGATGCATTTCTTGACCTTGTTGTCTCGCATCCTATTCAACCAACGATTCAAGAAGTGGTCATGCTAATGCAATATTCGACCGATCCCACTCTTCTCTTGGAGAGTGACAAGCCTAAGGTAGTGACATTGCCAATGCAATCTTTGGTCAATCCCACTCTTCTTTTGGAGGGTGATGCGTCCTTCGACCATGTCCTTAGCATTTCTAGTTTTTTACCTTCTTCACTAGGAGCATTCCACTCTCTTCGAGTATGCTCCCTCCATGTCCTAGGGTGGTTTCCTTTGATTGGAATGATCTTGTAGAGCCTCGACTTCCTTCTTTTACAACCCTCCAGATAAGGGGCATTTTTCGATATATTGTAGATAAGGTAACCTCTGCAAGTATTTTATCCTCCTTGACTTGGAAATATTTGGGTTTTCCCAATATTGTGTCATCTCTTTGTAATTTTTTGACCTTTCACATAAGTCATGCATGGGAGCCTTGGCCTTCCCCATTACATGCTTCTTAGAAAAACATCCAACGAGTTTAATTTATGCTCTTTTCTGAATCGTCTCTAAAAAGAGAAAATATTGCTGAGTGATTTGTCCCTTTCACACTTGTTAAATTGGAATTGAAAGGTCGTCAGTATTAGTTAATCTCTTTTCTGACTCGTTATCAAAAAGTGAAAAGATTGTCGAGTGAACTTGTCTCTTTCACACTCGTAAAATTGGTTTTGAAAAGACATCTATTTGGAACAAGTTTATCCCTTTTTCACACCAAGTAGACTAAAAGACATAAAAAGGGTCATTTTTTGGTGTTAAGTTGTGATTTCATCTCATTCCCTTGCTTGCAGTATTGAGCCTATAGCTGGTTCTCGCTTTGCATTATAAATCGTTTGCCTCAACAATTTGCATCCTCAACCAAGTAGAGCCTTGTTTATTTCCTTCACAATTTGACACCCTATACCTAGGAGGAAACATTCCCCCGAGTGTCCATCTCCCGCATACACCTCCCTGCATTGATCATAGGTACGTTCTACAGTTGGAACTAGTTTTTCTTATTTGTGACACTCGTTTCCTCCTCTATATCATAGCATTTATTTGTCTATGAAAAAACAAAAAAAGATAAGCGGGAAGGGAGTATTATCTTGTATCGGCAACAGTTGTGTCGCCTTTAAACAAAGCACAAAGTCCATATGTTCGATGATGTCCACCTTTGAGCACTTTGACCCAAAGGGGCAACAGTTGCGTCAAAGCATGGGACTCGAACCGACGACCAAAATATAGAATCTTAAACTCTTTAAGAAATATTTATTATGTGAGGTTTTGACCCGCTCTCACTGTCGTCATTTCGTTCCTAAAGAGCTTCTGCCTGGCTTAAAAAAAAAAGAAGTGGAATGGCTGCCACACAATCGATTGTAACTTTGTCAACAGGTTAAGGACAATTTGATCTAGAACTACTATCAATTATGCAATTGTCTTAACCATCTTCATGGAAACAGAACATGAATAGAATCCACTCTTTCAATCGTTGTTAGGTCATTACTTCCGTTAAAATATCAGTGCATTGTGCTCGAGATTTAATCTTTCTCTTCAAAGTTTTGTTGGTCCTTTAGACTCCTTGTTACATACACGCACGATAGCTTCAAACTGTTTGAACTATTATTAAAGGAGATGATATATAAAAGAATTGTCCACTAGTAGAACTGAAATGAGGAGGGAAGAGAAGGAAATACCTTGTTTCAGAGAGAAGAAATATGCATTGCAACATTCTCATAGATCAGATCCAGGATCGAATCCAATCCAGACTTGATCGCTAACAACCAGACCAACACCAACGCCAAGAGCAAAGGAAGAGGCGAGAGGCCACGGAGGAGAGAGGCGATAGTGATGAAGTGTTAGCTTTGAAGGACGCGTAGGGATTCTGAGAGACAGGCGTAGGATTATTCTGGAGGAAGCGGGCACGTGGGCCTCATGCCAAGCCTCACCTTAAAGGCTGCCACATAATGTTTTTTTTTATTTAATAATTGAATTTTCATTCTGAATAATCAAATTCCTTTTTTTTTAATTATTTATTTAAATCTTAGTTTTATAATTTAAAGTTACACTGGCGTAATTATTAAAAAAAAAAAGAATAAATAATAAATAATTAATAAAGTTTAATTAATAATTAATTAAACTAATTAACTTTATTAATTTTATTAAAAGATTAATAAAATATTAGTTAGGGCTAAGTATAAATTTTTATGGAGAGTGCGAGGATTGAACCTCAGACCTCCTTCCACCATGAATGTCTTTACGAAATCTGCCCTACCAACGCGCCATGCATTGCCTCTTTTACAAATAAGTTTATTTATAAATACTTTAAATGTTGCTCCCAAGACCACCCACCAAGTAAAATTCCTTAAGAAGAACACTAGTGCCGAAAGGCACATAGCGCTGGCAAACGCAGAAACGCGGCTGGCAGACGGGGATAATTATTTAGATTCCGCGAATTTATCTTATTTAATTATTAAACGTAGTAATTATATAACCTTACAACATTTTTTTTTATGTGATTAGGTAAAAAAAAAAAAGAGGGTAAGTAAACATATTAATGGATGCTGCGATAAATGAAAGAAAGTTATGAATGATAAATCGGACCCATTGATATTGGAGGATGACTAAGAATATGCTAGCATCTTCAATACATAGCCATCAGATAATGGTTTTAGGTTAACTAAGATTAAAAGATCATTGATTGTGCCCATTTTCAGTAGGTGTACGCCTCCCGGCACAAATTAATAAACATAAGGAAGAAAGTTATTTTTAGTCAAATTGTAAGCGTAAACTAAAAGGGCTCAGACTAGCACAAGCGGGAACGAGGCGGCATATGCACTAGGAGCATAAGCATAGAGGCACAAGGATAACGTAGCTATAGGGCAGAAAACCAATAGTTGTTTTCGTAGGGATGATGAAACGAAGCTTAGATGCTTAAACCTAACCCTAACTGAGCCAATCCCCTGATGGAGTAACGTCTGTTTATAGACAAGTAAAGAAAACTTACGCCTAACCCTGTTTCTAAAGTTTAGTAGCACCAATTTAAAACATCATGGAACTCACCCTGACAACTTTGGTTGATGTAGGTCAAAGAACACAGGATGGTCAGGACTCGAGGAGGTCGAGGCGGGGAAGCGTCGTCGCAAGTACCGCTAGTGCCACCACCACCATCGCCCGAACTCGCCCTCATACTGCACTTGTTGGAAGCCATCAACGAGACTTTAAAGGGGCGACAAGCGGCAGGGACTGAAGTGAAACCCCCACCGTCTGGAGCGGGTAATCCAGAAGCGTTGAGGGATTCAAGGGGAGGACCTCCACCTGAAGACATCACGAGGGAGTTGAAAAATATCAAACTTCCGGAGTTTGCCGGAGGTCACGCCAGTGAACGCGTGGAAGCATGGTTGGAAGGCATGACCAGGTGTTTTTCCTTAAGGGACTATGCGTCCAATTCGAAGGCGAAGATCGCCATTTTTCAGTTAAGGGACAACGCCCTGAACTGGTGGGGTAACCTGGAAATACAACTGCACCTTACCCAGACACGGTATCTTGGGAACTTTTCGAGGAAAGGTTCAGGAGGAAATATCTACCGGCGTACTACGAGGAGCAACAGGTTGGGGCATTTCATGCCTTAATACAGGGAAACAAAACGGTAGAAGAATATGAGATCAGGTTTA
>ML791796.1:243750-257131 GCA_009831015.1 Picea engelmannii
ATGTAATGACCCTTAATTATTAATATGGTTAATTTAATAATAATCCTAAAGATTATCTAAATTGTATTTATATCATAAAATAATATTTCTAATTGGATATTATTAAATAGTGTACATGAGGGTTAATGAATGATTAATTATTATGTGATTCATTAATTGATTAAGTATTAAATTAATGGTTAATGATTAATTTGATTATTAATTAATTAATTGATTAATTAAGTATTAAACAAAGGGGGGAAAATAAAATATAATGTTAAATGGGGTTACGTATCCCAAAGGGGGATAACGTAACCAATACGTAAAAGGGAAACATTTAAATAAAGGATAAGACAATTAATAAGTAATAAATGAATGGATAAGGCATTAATAAAGGGATAAGATATTTGGTGGGGGGAGTAAATGGAAGGGTGGTGAAGGAGGCATAAGGGAGGGAGAAGGATTATGGAGGGGAGATTTCATGCATTCTACGAGAGGGGAGAACTTGGAGTATTGGGAGAGAGTTAGTTTACAGTGGGATTTACAGTGCACCGGGGGGGCTGAGGAGGTTTTGGGCTCAGAGGGCTAGGACATCCATTGATGTCCTAGGGCTAGGCGTACTAGTCGGTAGGGTGGCTGGTTTTGGGGTGTCCTAAGGAGCAACGTCAGGTTCAAGCGGCGGATAGCATCAAGCGGAGGATAGCATCAGAGTGAGGTATGTAAATGGTTAGTAAATTTTATTTATTGAAATATTGGATTGATTGTGCTAGATTAAGTGAAATTTGATTAAATTTCAAATTTATTGTTCTGTTTTAATTCAATGGTAGTTTAAATTAAATGACAGTCTTTACACTTTCTTATCTTCCTTTCACATTGGTTTATATAGCATATGGTTGGAATAGAGTTGATTTTTGCAGTCATTTCTGTCTGTTGTGGTTCACCCTATCCATAGAGAGATTTTCCTCATAACACTTGTTCTAGGTAACTCCTCTCCTTAATTTAGGGATTTTGGGGTTTTCTTGTTGCAACAAATTTACCCATTTGACCAAGACATATAAAAAACTAAGGGCTTCTTGTCCACTCTTTGGGGCTTCCAATTTTACAAGGCGATATCTCCTTAACCGTGAGGAACTATGTGGCATTCCACATATCACCAGAAATGGTACGATGATTATTGTCCATCCATAAGTGAGTTACCTTTATTTAATACATCCTTCATAACTTAATTCCTCATTGAACTATGGGATCCTTAACCATACTTAAGGTTTTCTTATAGACTTCTTCAAAGGGTCTTACCATGAGGGTCATGCTTAGAGTTATGCCATAAAGGGACCACTTTGGAGACTTCTTCAAATACACCCATTGTACCAGTTGACATAAATCAAAACCAATTGTCCAATAGTATTTGGATCACAGTGTTCTTAGATGAAGATAAAAATACAATATAGATGGGATGAATGTCTCAGAAAAGAGGGGGAAATTGATGGTGTGATGTAAAAGCTCCAACTACCTAAGTTTGGGTCACCTGAAGGATTTCAATATATTTAGGTCTAATACCCCAAGGTCGAGCCCCTGTTGATATGTAATGATGTTTAAGGATGTTTATAGGTTGGTGAGACAAGTATTTATAATTTGGGAGGTTTATGTGTTTATTAGTACGGAGAGCCTAGATCCTAAGATCATCAAGCCTAATTTTGTATATGTAATTATGTAGATCATTAATAAAAATTCATCGCTACATGTAGACCAACCACAAAGAAATATTTATTGGGGACTAAGCTCCACTAGGAAGGGAGAGGAAAGGGGGCTGAGAGGCTAGGAAAGGGGCTAAGCTTGAGGGCTTAACCTAAGGGAATATTATAATGTATTTCCTAAAATACTAAATTTTGGGAAATAAACCTTGTTATCCTAAGTTCCTTTGGGGAGAGGAACAAACTCTAAGTGGAGAGGAATGAGCTCCTGGAGAGCCAAGTTTCATCCAGGAAGAATGGAGATTTATGTGGGAAATTCCATCATTGTGGGGGTTCATTGGACATTCTTGTCATCTTTCCTCATGACTTCATGGACCATCTTCGCCCCATTGACTCATGCCTTGAGAAGGAACATAGTCAGCTATTCTCCGCCATTGTTGAACCAACTGCCATCATGAACCTTTGTAACCTAAATGCACTGGTATTTTTCTAAGTTGTACCCTGCCTTACTCAAGTTATGTTGTTTCCTTCGCCCTTGCTTGTTTATCTTAGGAGCTAGAAAGAAGAAGCAGGTTTTTAGGCTTGTGGTTTAAAGAGGTAGGTTGTCAGGCATGTGGGTTGAAGAAGAAACTTTTTAGGCTTGTGGTTTAAAGAGGTAGGTTTTCAGGCATGTGGGTTAAATAAGCAGGTTGTTCGGCCTATGTGAAACTCTCTCCAGGTGAGAGATATTGTTTGGGAAGTGATTTCTCTTGGAGGGAGTCGAGTAGCAACTACAAAGCTCCGAGATTTCCTGATTTGGCATGTTGTTGAAGCTCTGGAAGGGAAGTGGAGTAGTCGATGGACTGTGGAATAGTGAAGGTGTATATTCCCAGGGTGGGATAGGCATGTGGGGAATGAAATTCTGTGAGCGGTGGGCGTAAGTAGGCTCCTTGGAGGGAATCCTTCCTACTGCATTTTACAACTTTACTTAGTCTCAGTCTAGCCTAGGATTTCTTTTATCCTGGGTGCAGTTTAGTCCCAGCTCGGGGGCGACCCACTATTGATATCTTGGAGCAATGTGGTCTAAGGTTGAGAGGTTTGTGGAAGTTTTGCATGTAGTTGGTGGTCTTCTCATAAAAATATGAGTACCAATTATATGTTAATTTTACATGTTGTGTTTAAGTACATGTATGAAGTTTATTAGAATTGTTTGTGTTTATTGCATGTATGTGTTTATTGTCACTTCTACATGAATCTCTGTATGAGAATAATGTCTATATATATTAAATTTTCATTATAGATATGTGTGTGTGTGTGTGTGTATCGGAGTTTTGAAAGAGTAGAGATTTATGGTAGCATTTTCCCGAAATTTGGGATGGAAGAGTACGTTACAATTTGGTATCAGAGACCAGTTTTCGACACTGAGCCTGAATTGGGTTGTATAAGTAGTTATGGAAGCAAAGGCTCAGAGGAATTGTTGTCGAGAGGGACAAAATTCAAATTTTATAGCGTTCTGAGTGCCAAGAGAACACATTGGTCATGCTTGGAAAGCTTAGGAGGTATAACAGTTTGATAAAACACAACAACTATGGTATTGGGCCACAAAGTGTAAATTTGGGTCATTGGATCTATTCGAAAGAAGACCGATCGTTTACAACCTTCATACCTGGTGAAGATGCACGATAGATAACCATCAAATTCCTTCGAAATTCATGTTTTTAACAATTTTTTAAGGTTTTGTTGAGAAAGGAGTTGAAGCACAAAGCTCCAAGGTATTGAAATGAATCTAAACCATAGATAATTCAAGAGCAAGAAAACCATTTGATTTCCCAAGAGGTTCGGTGGTTCGATGTTTGAGTAAATCCGTTGGCGATTGCACGGAGAAGAAACCACCGAAGTCCTGATTCGTTGAAGTGCTATGACATGATGACATCATCAGGGGTGATGTGGACTTGTTTGAAAGTTGGAAGTTTGACAGTTTTTCAAAAGTGTCAATGAAAAGAAATCCCTGAAGTCCTGATTCACTGAAGTGATGTGACATGATGATGTCGTCGGGGGTGATGTGGAATTGTTCGACAGTCAACAGTTCAATATTTTTGCAAAAGTGTCGATGAGAAGAAATCCCTGAAGTCTCAATTTGTCGAAGTGATGTGACATGATAACGTCACCGGGGGTGACGTGTAAGTGTTAAGAAGTTTGGTAGTTCGACAGGTTTGATAAAGTGCCAATAATAAGAAATTATCGATGTCCCAAAGCATCAGATATGATGTGGCATGATGACGTCACCTAGGGTGACATGGACCTATGCCAATTATTCCATGTGTCAATTGTTTTTTTACTTTAGATAGTCTCTTAGTACCTATTGGGACTAGACATGTGTCACTCGAATGTGGGGCTACATGTCACCACCTTGATTGATGACAATGGTACTATGTGGACCCCTCAAGGGTAAGAAGTTCATGAGTTTGACGTTCGGGGGAAAACTGTTGGAAGAACTTCTGGATCTCTGAAGTCCCGGAGTCCCGAAGTTCTGAAACAATGAAGTGACATGGCTTGGTGACATCACCTGGGATGACGTGGACACACAATATGTGTGTGACATGTTAGTTTGTTTTGTGATTTTAAAAGGTTGATTTTCCAATTATAACTTGACATGTTTCAATGCTCATATTGGGCCATGTGTTCACTTCTTTGAATCTTCCACCTAGCACATAGGTGTGTAGTACTAAGTGGACCCTAGGATTTCACCAATTCATTGTTCAGAAGGATTGAAGTGTGAGGAAATTGAAACCCTTGAATCTCCGAAGAGTGAATTAAATCATCACCATTCATTGGGAGAGGACACGCATGAGTAGATCTCGTAGTCTGGGAACATTCAAGCCATAAATAGTTGAGGTTGAGGACTTTCAGAGGCCTGAAGGATGGATTCCATCTCGACCATTGATCACATAGGACACGTGGCACTAGATCCCAAGGTCCAAATAAGTGGTACTTCGGAGGAAGTGAGTTGCAGATTGTTGTGAGTAGAGAACTCTCGAAGGTCGGAGCTAATCTCAATCGTTGGTCAAGAAATGACATGTGGAGGGAAGAGAGGGGATCTTCGGTGATTTATCACTTTAGGAGATTTGTAGAGAAGTGATTTGGAAACTGTCCAAGCCTATAGTCCTAGAGCTCCTATCCATCGTAGATATAAACAAGGAATGAGGATCGTCGATCTGTACATCCTTCAAGTATTCAGAGAATTGGCATTAAGGGGAAATGTATTGAAATAAAGGCTTATCCTTCGAAGCCTTGAAGTTTTAGAGCCCCGAAGGCCTGAAGCACAGGATAAGAGCCTATCATCCTAACACTTGGTCACATCCCATGGTCACATGAATTTGGGGGCCAAAACAAAAAAGAAGGGGCTAACGCCCAGAATTTTGTTTTAAGAACCGGAAAGGGCTTAGAGAAGGAGCCCGTGGAATTTTTAATTGTACATACCTACACCTAAATAGGTAACAAAGGACTATAAACCTGAAGAAGGGATCCAACATGGATCCAAGAGACAATTCGACTATGACTTGGAAGAATCCATGTACAAGATTACATCATTGAAAAGACAAATTGTTCAAGTATCCATAACTTCCTGCTCAAAACTTAGAATTGAGCATGGAAATAGGGACTGGAACAATATTTGATAACCATTCACCCATAAATTGGATTTGAATAGTAAATTTCTTAGGAAATCAACAGAAAACAAGTCTGATATATATTAATGAATCAGAATTATTTGTGTTTTCATGAAATTATTGAGAACAATTAGCCTAACAAAGTTTTGTTGGCTGCACATTTTTGCATAATTAACAACTATCAGATCAGATTGAGCATATATTATAGAGCGATGGATGATAGACAGATAGTCTATAGTTAAGATGATGAAATCAGAGGGATGAATGTCTAGTTGGGTATGGAAGGAACCAAATCCAATGGACATGGAGGAAAGGAGGAAGACATAAATATTCCAGAGACCCTCAGAAAATTGCATACATATCTCTAGAGACACAAGGATGATAATGAAAGGCTTATGAAATCCAAAGAGTAGCAGGAAGAATTCAATATGAAGTTAATGAAAATCTTGGACAAAACTGAAAAGAAGTTGGATAAGGAGAGTGGCTCCATCAAATCAAGAAGCCACGGGACCCCTGAGGAAAATGGAAGATCAAGGAGTGGTATAAGAAATCACCATCACTCCCAAAGGCATTCCCACAAAATATCACGTAGCATCTCAAGTCCATACCCTATTAGGAAACATAGGGGGTCTTGGGTGGATGAATTGAAAGGAGAAATGAATAAGATCAAACCTGCTACTTTTGATGGAGAGAATAAGAAGGATGAAGATGTTGATACATGGATGTTATGCATGAGGAAGTACTTCCAATTGCATACTATTATTCTCATGCAGAAGGAAGAATCGTTATCTATCAGCTAAAAGGAAAAAAATCCATGTGGTGGGATTAGCTTGTGCAAGTGAAGCACCTATGAGAGAAAAATGTGACTTGTAAGGAATTCAAGAAGCATTTTGAGAAGACATAGGTGACTAAGAGGTATTATGAAAAAAAGATGAAAGAGTTCTTTGAACTCAAACTAAATAGCATGACCATTGAGGAATATGAAAGGATATTTTTAGAATTGTTGAGCTATGTCTCTTTCATCAAAGATGAGACAGTTAATATTCAGAGGTACCTGAGTGGGCTGCCATATTTCATTAGTGATAAAATCCAATATGATGATCCCAAGACTTTGGAGGAAATCATAAGTAGGTCAAAGTGCTTATATGATCAACAAAAGGGAAAGCCTACTTTCCAAAGAGCTTAGGAAGAAAAGAAGAATTTTAAAAGGCAGCAGAGGTAGAAGGGGAACAAGACACCCTTTTTCAGAAACAATCCTCAAGGACAACCATATTTTAGAGAACACATAATGGTTGAGGTAGGAGGGAAAAGGCCAAGGAAGAAACCCATTCAATTTTGGGGCGGTAAAGGAGATCACAAGTATATCGATTGTCCTCACAAAAGTGACAAAGTGAGATTTGTCCAGAATGTACAAGCAGAAATAATGGAGGACATGGGCATAAGTGTACCTAGGATCTATGCAGCCCTGGAAAACAAGCAATCTAAGTTTCAATCACACGTGATTAAAGTAGAAGGTATGATCAATAACCATGCATTTACTATTTTAATAGATTCAATACCTAGTTGTAACTATATATATCCTAAGGTAGTGGAAATATTACTTTTTCCAAGAAGAAAGCATGAGAATTATTGGTTGGCATAGTTGGCTATAGGAGCCAAGATAAAAGTTGTTGAGTTGGTTGAATCATGTCCAGTGTTCATGAATGGGCTAAGCAACAAGGAATATTTGAACATCCTGCCATTGGGTTCATATGACTGACTAATTGGTATGGATTGGTTGGACCAACACCATGTTGTCTTAGACTTTCATAACACAACATTTACTTTCCTGGATGAACAAGGGAACCCAAGAGCACTCCAAGGAATTCCTAGGGAAGTTATTGTCCAAGAGATCTTAGCAATGTAGCTGAAGAAGTGTTACAGGAAGGGATGCCAATTATTTTCATCTCATATGGAGGAAGCACCTAAGGATAAGGTGCCAAATATGGAGGATCATTCAGTCCTGAAATATTTTGAAGATGTGTTTAAAGAGATACCAAGACTACCCCCAAAGAGACACAATGATTTATCTATAAATTTGATTCTTGGAGCAGCTCTAGTATCAAAGACTCCCTACATAATGAGTACACTAGAGATGAAGGAGTTGAAAATGAAGATCGAAGAACTTCTTAAGAAGGGGTATATGCACCCAAGTGTGTCACCTTGGGGTGCCCCAGTCTTGTTTGTGAAGAAGAAATATGGGACATTGAGATTGTGCATCGACTTCAGACAATTGAATAAAGTGACTATAAATAACAAGTATCCTTTTCCAAGGATCGATGATCTCTTTGATCAGTAAAAAGATGCAAGGATGTTCTCAAAGATTGATCTCAGGTCAGGATACCATCAAGTAAGGATAAGAAATGAAGACATCAGTAAGACCACCTTCAGGACAAGGTATGGTCATTATGAATTAACAGTGGTACCATTTGGGTTATAAAATGCACCAGTTGTTTTTATGTGCTTAATTAATGGTGTTTTCAGGGAATATTTAGACAAGTTTTTCATTGTATTTTTGGATGACATCCTTTTATATGTTGATATTATGGTAGCTTCTGGAGGTATGAACCTCTATTGTGACCTTTGACAAGATTAGAATGTTTTGGAAGGAAGCAAAGAAATGAAGGAAATCTTAGACAAGATGTTGGTTGCAGAAATATAATTAATATGAATTAATTAGTACCTAGAAGGAGAAGATGGCCCAGGCAAGCCTACCAGAATTACTATAAATACAGGGTGCCAGTCTCTCATTATACACACTTCTCAGAATTGCAGAGAGAAGTTTCTGCACACTGCAGTCCAGCAGTTTTGTGCGCAAGTCCTGGTGAAGGTGTTGCACCAATTTTGGGGTGGGACTATCTGATCATCTTGGTTAATTCTTGCTTGGTGCATTATCCTCTCTTGGCTATTGGATTTCTACCATGATTATTTTCTCTGTCAAAGTCAAGGTGCTCGGAGGGTGGCTTCGGCCTATGGTTGGGTGACAAGGGTATTGTCAATGGAAAAATGAGCACAATCTTTCATATTCTAACAGATTATGGGCCCACACATCCTTCATTCAGTCTAACTACTGAAAGGACACACAACCATTTGGATATTGAGCTCACTGAGGAACTGTTGCTAGGGTTACTATCAGGAGCATCTTCCAAGACACTGTCGCTAGGGTTACTTGCAGAAGCAGTTGCAGAAACCCTAATCTCAGATCCGACACCTTGTGATGGAGCATCTTTCTCAAAGAGAAGATATTCATATGTGCCCTAACTCAGTGCACCTTTTGGCTCTCTTAGAAGAAAAAAATGACAAAGTTAAAGTTTTGGATCAAGGCATGACCAGTTACCAGTCAACCGAAGACATGAGTGAAACAATCAATCTTCTACACTACTTAGCACTCATTGGAATGATTGAAGATGACATGTGGATAATCAATAGCAGAGGTTCTAGGCACATGATGAGAGATCAAGCCAGAATCTCAAATCTAAATGAGAAGAATACCTTGTACAAGGTAGAGCTTGGAGACAAAATTGCTTACCCTATGGAAGGATTTGGACAAGCCTCCATCAAAATGAAAACATGTAACTATGTTCACTTAAGAAATCTTTTATATGTACCTAATTTAGAAAAGAATATTGTATCGATATATTTCCTAGAAGACAAGGAAAACATAATAACTTTCGTGGATGGAAAGGTGTTATCATGGCATAAAGACTCCAGCATAGAGAATGCTAGGGTTATTGGAAGTTGTGAAGGAAATCTGTATAGACTACTAGAACAAAATGAAGAAGTTCTTGTACACAACGAAGTCAACCCCAATGAGCTTTGGCACAGAAGGTACTCTCACATTAGCTATCAAGCATTACCCTTTCTCAAAAGGATGGTTGAAGGAATACCAGAGTTGCAGTCTACACATGACGGAATCTGCAAAGGATGTGCCCTTGGGAACAATATCAAGAAACCATTCCCAAGAAGCAACAACATATCTAAGGAGATTCTATATCTGATACACTCATATGTTTGTGGTCTGATGCTAGTAAAATCTCTAGGAGGATCTTCTTACTACGTAATCTTCATAGATGACTATTCAAGAAAGACTTGGGTATATCTACTAAAGACAAAAGATGAAGTATTCAACAATTTTCAAGAGTTCAAAGCAGAGATAGAAAACATCACGAATAAGAAGATCAAGATGCTAAGAACAGATAATGGAGGAGAATATACATCAGTTGCATTCTACAAATCGATAGGGATTAGGAGGGAGCTAACGGTTCCTCATAATCCTCAACAAAATGGTGTAGCAAAAAGAAAGAAAAGATCTATTGAAGAGACCATAAAAGCCTTACTAAATGATCAAGGTCTATCCATGTTCTTATGGGGAGAAGCAGCAATGACAACAATATATGTGCAAAATAGAAGCCCTCATCGTATATTGAAGGACATGACACCAGAAGAAGCCTTCTCAGGTAAGAAACCTAACGTGGAAAACCTAAGAATATTTAGATGTCCTGTTTATTCTCACATTCCCAAGGATAAAAGGAATAAACTAGAACCCTCAGGAAAGAAGGGGATATTCATGGGATATAGTGATTCATCCAAATCTTATAGAATATATATTCCAGAACAACACAAGATCAAAGTCAACAGAGACATAACATTCAATGAAAGGATGTCTTTCAAGAAATCCATAGAAGAAACTATTGAAGAAGAAGAGATTGAAGAACATAATAAAGAAATCACAAAAAATGAAAATGACGAAAATGAACAACCCGATCATCCTATGGAACCATGTGAAAACATTGATTCAGATATCATACCTGAAACCAAGAAATGACCATCTTGGCTTGAAGCCACATTACAAGATGCAAAAAGACTTAAGGTTCTAGAAGGAATATTCAGAAAGAGTAAAAGGCGTAAAAGATTCTCAAGCTATGCCACATACATGACAAAGCTTATAGATGAAGAACCTACCACATTTGAAGAAGTCATGAAAAAGGGACAACGGAAAGAAGCTATGGCGGAAGAACATCAATCCATTATGAAAAATGAAGTATGGGAAATCGTACCAAGACCTAAAGAGAAATCAGTGGTAACCTCAAAATGGTTATATAAAATCAAGCATGCAGCATATGGAAGTGTGGATAACTACAAGGCAATATTCGTAGCTAGAGGGTTCTCCCAGAAGGAGGGAGAATATTATGATGAAACCTTTGCTCTAGTGGCTAGATATACTTCCATCAGAGTTATTATATCTCTTGTCGCTTCCATGGGATGGAACTTACATCAGATGGATGTAAAGGCAACTTTCCTCAATGGAGAAATTGAAGAAGAAGTATATATTGAACAACCCCAAGGATTTGAGGCACATTCCAGAGACACTCATGTTTTCATATTGAAGAAATCCCTTTATGGACTCAAGAAAGCACCAAGAGCTTGGTATGCCAGAATGGACAATTATTTAAAAATAATTGGTTTCTCTAAGAGTCATGTAGATCCAAACCTCTATTACAAAGTCATGGACAATGCACCTATAATTCTACTACTATATGTTGACAATCTATTCATAATAGGTGAAGAGTCTCTCATCATCCAGTGCAAGAAGGAACTAGCTTCTGAATTTGATATGAAAGATCTAGGTCTCATGCATTACTACTTGGGACTAGAAGTATGGAAGAAGCATGGTGAAGTATTCCTTGGACAAGGAAAGTACGAAATAAAGATCCTTCAGAAGTTTAGAATGATGGATTGTAATTCCATGGACACCCCGATGAATAGAAATATAATAAAAGTAAAGGATCTAGACTCTGATCGAGTAGATCCATCTCTATATCGACAACTAATTGGGTCATTGATGTATTTGGTAAATATTCCCCTAGACATTTGGTTTTCCGTGAATACACTAAACCAGATCCAGGTGGAACCGAGACATGGTCATTGGATAGCTGCAAAACATGTATTAAGATATATTCATGTAACAATAGTCTATGGCTTGAGATATACCACGTCCAACGATATATAGCTTCATGGATTCATAGACTCAGATTGGATAGGAAGTGTAGAAGACAGAAAGAGCACTTTAGGCATGTGTTTCAGCTTGGGCTCCAATATGATATCTTGGGGCAGCAGGAAACAAAATTTTTTTGCACTCAGTACAACATAAGAAGAGTATATCACAGCATGTGAAGCATGCACAGAAGCAATATGGCTAAAGAAGTTAATCTCTGATTTATTTGATCAAATTCCATAATCGACCATAATACATTGTGATAATCAGAGTTGTATAAGATTATCAGAACATCCCGTGTTTCGTGAGAGGTCAAAACACATTGAAATCAAATACTATTTCATTTGAGATAAATTCCAGGAAGGAGAGGTAAATCTCGAGTATATCCCCACACATGAGCAAACAATAGACATCCTGACAAAGCCTCTATCCAGAATAAATTTTGCATATTTCTAAGAGAAGATGGGGATCATGGAGATAAATCCCTTAGCTGAAAGGGAAGAAATGGCTCTCCAAGTTGGGAGGGAGCACCGAAAATATTATTGAAGACATTTATTTTTGAGATTGAAAAATAATCCAGTGCGGGCAGATTATTTCCTGTTTGGAAAGTGAATTGAGATTTCTGACGGACAACGATTTTCGATTGTGGTTAACATGGGAAATTGGTCTAGATTGTTGATGTATCATAGACAATGACTTCCCATTGTGGTTAACATGGGGAGTGTTATAGGGAAGTCTCTCTTCTTGAGGGTTACTCAAGAAGACTGGCCCGCCTCGCCGGACAACGATTTCTCATTGTGGTTAACATGAGGAATGGTCTGTTTTTGAGGTTGATACAAGACAGTCTTTTCCTCTTGTGGTTAATAGAGAAAATGATCTAGACAGTCATTCCTTAGTGTTTATTCGTTCTCTCCAGGGTGCACTTTAATTAGTGTAGAAGGAATGGCCCAGGTTGGGGAATGGTCCAGGCTCAGCAATCAGGGACAGGCATTCCTTAGGGTTTATACATTCTCTCCAGGGTGCACTTTGATTAGTGTAGGAAGAATGGCCTAGGGTGAGGAATGGTTCATGTTCAAAAGACAGGACAATTATTCTCCCTTTCTTGAGAAGAATAGTCCATATATCTCATTGTTCTACTCTGAGGGAAGATATTCTTTCATATCTCGCAGACATGAGTGAAAGATTGGCCCAAATGATTCAGTTTATTTTAACAATATTTTTCTATGCAGGTTGGCATCAGATGATTGTTATGGAGAATGCATGTCTCCAGATAGTAGAGATATACTATTGTGGTGTATTTTTTCCACTGTTTATGTCTATGTGTCACGGTTTGAGTGGTTGCATACTACCATGGATAAACACAGGTGTGTTCTATCAATTGATATTGTACCAGTTGTCATAGGATATTATCCAGTTGGATAATAATGACAGTGCTCATGATACTACCAATTGAATGATATGTTTGTGCCCGAGACCATACCTCTATAGCTAGGAGGGAGTGTTGATATTATGGTAGCTTCGGGAGGTATGAACCTCTATTGTTACCTTTGACAAGATTAGAATGTTCCGGAAGGAAGCAAAGAAATGAAGGAAACCCTAGACAAGATTTCGATTGCAGAAATATAATTAATATGAATTAATTAGTACCCATAAGGAGAAGTCGGCCCAGGTAAGCCTATCATAATTACTACAAATACAGGGCATCAGTCTCTCATTATACACACTTCTCATAATTTCAAAGAGCATTTTTTGCGCACTGCAATCCAACAATTTTGTACACAAGTCTTGGTGAAGGTGCTGCGCCAGTTTTTGGGTGGGAGTATCTGATTAGCTTGGTTACTTCTTGCTTGGTACATTAGCCTCTCTTGGCTATTGGATTGCTACTAGGTGTTGGTCACTATAATTGCTTAATTAATTTCAAACAACCAAGTGAAACATAAATTATCAACCCAGGGAAGTCTTTTGTTTCAAAGATAGCTGCGCACTATATATGCTCAATTCCAAAAGTACTTAGTATTGTAGTAAAGAAA
>ML791796.1:274330-288888 GCA_009831015.1 Picea engelmannii
TATATATATATATATATATATATATATATATATATATATATATATATATATATATATATCAGAGTTTGAACATAGTAGATATTTTTGGTAGCACGTGCTCGACACCTGGGATGGCTAGGTACGTTACACGAGGAGATATTGATGCATTATAGAACCAAAAATATAATGTATGAAACATACATCCACAAAATCACCATCATGGAGCAGGGAAAAGTGAAGGAATACATGGGAAATATGATGAGAAAGATTTCCATCCTAGAGAGCTTAACTTCCAAATTGGGAAAATACATATAGTGAACCAAGGACATGAGGGAAGTATTGAGCACGCCAATGGAACAACACCGATTTATCTACATGAACACATCTGGGGATCTGTTCACCCAATGGGAATAGTATGATGAGGCACATCCAATGGATCAGTCGAATCATACATAATAGTCGACTTAGAGAGAACAACTTGTTTATTTTTTTATTTTTTTTTATTTTACTTAAAAATAGCATTCTTACTATGTTTAAACATTTTTAATTTTAACAAATAATATGATTGAACATACTCAATGGGTCAATGTTTTTTGTAAATAAATTTTGTATAAGAACAACAACGAATTATTTTTCGAAGCATAAGTCAAAAGCGTGAAATTTATGTGTATTCTTTCCCATACATGGATTTATCTACAATGTGATCTAATGCTATAGCCACCCAGTAAGACTTTAAATACTTTTCAGTTATCTCAATTGATTAAATAAGTTTTTGGATAAATTTTGTTAAAACGTAATTTCTTTGATAATTAGTTTACTTTACATGAATTTGATATTTATGGAATTATTTCTTAATTTTTTGTCTTTGTATATATTTCTTTATGCATGTTGATCAGTTATTGTTTTTATTAAGTAATATTTGATAAAATAATAAACTTTCCTTTGTATTATTCCTTGAGGAATTTAGACCCAGATATTGCTTACTTATTGTGGCTAAGGGTTATCCTGAACACAGATTTATTCAAAATATTTTCAATCAGTTTTCTTCCCAATATAGATAGAAATAAAAGAAACGAAACGAAAAATAAGGAATTGAAAGAATGAATTTAAACAATCATCAAATCCCATCGAAACGTTGTTGGTTCATTAATCTAGAGGATTATTCTACACCAAATAGGGAGTCTAATTGGTCCCTGTCCTTGTGTTTAATCCCTCATGTTGAGTAAAAGGGAATCGATCCCCCTCAACAAACATGGCACTAGAAGGAGGGCATGATGCATGGAAATCCATACAACATCCCACTTAAAGAAAATACAAAACCTAAAGACATACCTTTTGGTAATAATTCACCTCAAGCCAGGGAAATTTATGGATACAATATTGAGATACCATACATAGAATCTAAATAGGAATTAAATGCTTTCAGAAGAATCACAAAATCATACTCTAGAAAAATTAGGGCATTAACCATAACCCCATTGCTTCCTAGAAGAATGAGAATTGCAAGACCAATTGTATCCACATATGAACATACCTTAGTACACATGGTCAAAGATATAGTATATTTTACCTTACTCAAAATAGAACAACCTTTCAGATTAATCCCTAACACACCAGTAGTTATTCCTCTTGCAAGTAACTACTCCAATCACTAGGAGTATTCTGAACGTAAAGTAGAATGAGATTCATAAGAAGAGGAATCAAACTCAGAAGCTTCAAAATATGAATCAAATCACATGGGTGACAATAATGAGGATAATAAGAAACCATGGTTTTCCATGTATTCCTTTTCCTTACTTGTCCATTTACATAACCTAACCAGATATCTAGAAAATTTACTACCTAAATTTGACCTTGAAACATCCATATATCCTAAAGATCATAGTAAGAAGTTTATCCTAGCCACAAAATTAATGAATACTCAACACGAGGATGTAGTTTTTCATCGTTTTCCTTAAATTTTTCAAAACTTGTCCTCCAATTGACACTTAAATATCCCTATTGGATCCTTAGATCCACCAAATACACAATCTAAATTTTCTAGGTGACTCCAAGACTATAATAAGGATGATGGTTCATGGGATTGATCCAAAAAATTTAAGTTTAAAACGTATAATTGACCGAATAAGAGTCGACTCTCAGCCCATTAAGATAAAATTTTACCACATTATAAGAGACCACAACAAGGTAGCAGATAATTTGGCGAATGAATCCATTAGGAAACTACCTAGAAATTTAGGCGTGGAAGGTATTGAAGCACTAGCCCTCCTAACCTAATGTGCCACATGAATGGGAGCCAGTGCACGAAGGTTGGGGTAGGGGCTAGTCAGGGATCCAATGCATGCATGGATAGGTGTAATGGACACGCGAAAAAGGGTCAAGGGTGGGGCCCCTCAAGGTTCCAGCAAACACAAGGATAAGTGGACTGGGCAAGAGGAAAGGGTTGGGGGTGGGGCCCTTTGGGTCTCCAACGCATGCAAGGCCATATGGATGGGATGCGTGGACAATAGAGTAGGAGAGGGGATGAGGTGTAGACACATGGATCAGGCCAGCGTTATAGGTAGAGGTGGTGAGGGAGGATGGCAAGTCCCATCGACCATTGCACAATGACAAATAACATATCAAGTGCAAGTTTCATCATGGATTTTGATGCTCAGTAGTTTCATCCTTCAACGCTCGTGGGATATCATGAATTCAAGGATCCACAAGAGATGGAAAAGGAGTGAAACAACCCAGTCACACAATTTAATTTTCAAGGTGATGCCAAGTTCATCTCCAAGTATGGAATCATGGAGGCCAAAGGTACACCACACAAGGAATATTTCACGAATTTTTTGGCTGGCACAAATTCAACATTAAACGAAACATGGGTGATTATTAGCCTATATTCATCCCTCCTGGAGAAAATACATACAGTGGCCTATGTAAGGTTATCTGGCCACCCCTTAATGTTTTCTATCCATTTTTTCTCCCCACAAAGTCTCTGGATTTCTCATTGCCCCACCCTGAATTCCTCTCTTTGATCTCCTTCTAGCATACATCGCGCCCAGACTTTAATTCATAGGCATCATTTGTTCTTGTCCTTCCCCTCCTAGTTCTACGAGACTCCTCCTCATCAAGTCCTGACTCTTCTCAGTCACCATGCCCTATCTCAACTTTGTTTCACTCGAAACTTGTTTCAGTGTTTTCTGTGGACTCTAGACTTTCTAGAATCACCTTTGCACGTTCCCTTACACAAACTTATTATTTCACCCTTCTGTGGAATTTGTATCTTCCAGAAACTCCCACTCCCTCCTCTTTCCAAATTCTTACCCTCTAGCTACAGTCCAGCGGCTTCCCCGTCAATTTGGACATAGCTTGGAGAATTCAAAGCAACCCAATGCCCAAAGTTATGTAGGGTGGTAAAGACCTCTTTGTGGATTCTGGAAAATTGGATGAGAATTCAATTGAGGAAGAAAGAATAATTTGTAACAGGATGAGAATCTAGCTGGGATCTCTCAGCTCCACCAAGACATTTGAACTTGAAACGCTGTCCCATCACAGGCACATGATAGAGAGACTCCAAGATGAGAGCTATGCTCAAAGGAGCCAGATTGAGGAACATCACAATGGCATGGAGTCAATGCAGCGTCGACTGGACCAGCTAGAAGGAGTGAAACATCAACCAAGCAAGATGGAAATTCAACACAGAGCTCCAAAAATGAAAATTCAGTCTCAGTGAATTAAATTTTGGATCTTAATGAGCCTCATCGAGAAGCAATTTTGGAGCATCAACAAATCAAATTGGAATCGACTACTTGAGCCCTGCAAATTTCTTGCTATCATGTTTTGTCTCTCATTATATATCAATGGTATCTTCTATCGATTGTACTCGATGAAATACAATCACACCATTTTTGTTAGGAAGGAGCGTGCACCATGAAAATTGTTTTTGTTTCAAATCCTCTAGATGTCATGGAATCTACTTCTCGAATCCCTATAACGACCCCTATTTTGTAAATCAGTGGATTTATACACACTTTTAATATATTTTTCCTATATATATATATATATATATATATATATATATATTTCCCTATTGGATCCTTAACTAACTAGGCCAAGTTCCAAAAGGAACTTTTTTTGGAGAAGAAACCACAATTGGGGCATTAATGGTTGAGTTATCCGTTTCTACTGTGGGGGCTATGGAAAAGGTCAAGGGTTTTAATAAAAATTTCACTACAATCCCGAATAAGTTTCATAAAAAAGAATCCCCTGCCCAAGAGTTAGAGGTTGAATTTTATGGAAATTCTTTGCCAACCTAGATTTCCATGTTCATTAAAAGGGTTGCCAAACATACTCTTGCAAAAAAAATTGAGGAAGAAAAGACTATAGAATTTCAGATGAAACAGTGTAAAGAAAGTCAAATATCCTTAGTAAAAAAGGAAACAGTGTATCCTAAAAGAGGCCTTTTGTTGACACAACCATAAGGGAAGCAAGGTTAATAAAATCAGAAAAAGGATAAAACTGATATGAAAAATTTACAAATAATGATTAAGAAGATCGTGAATGATATGGTAGACATGAAAAGGATTTCAGGGGAAGTTGCATCCAACCAAAGGCCTTACAAACCTTTATTTAAGATATATCCTCTCTTTAAAGCCATAGAGCCTCCCCCAACTAATTTTTATATTAATTTAGAGTACGTAGAATCATACTCTTTTTGTAGTTATCATCAAGAAAATCATTCTAAGAATAATTTCCCATAATGAATAAATGCCATGATTTTGATGGCCAATTGATTCTTAGATGGAATTTCTCTCACTAATCAAAATTATGGCACATAATATAATACCACATGTGAATAATAAATTGAAAATATTGAATGAGCATATATGATGTTGTGGGAAATGATGTTTGGGGTAAATATCATTGAGGAATAATATTTCATAGATGAAAATATCATTTTTCATACCAATAGAAAACGATTTGTTTATGAACCCCATCATACCATATATGAATCTCCTAAGAATCCTTGAACTTCAACACCCTTATCAAAGATTACTCTGGTGATCAACTTTGCTCCCAAAGTTGTTAATCAAGAGTTGGAGAACATGGAATATAGTGTAGTAGAATATCTAAAGAAAATCAATGCCAACATTTATGTTATGGATCTCTGTAATATTTCTCAATAGAAAACTTTGTTACTTAAAAAAATAAAGGATGAGAATACCCAAGAACGCTAATCAGACTATAATCAGAGTGAAATTAGGGGAAGTCTGAAAATCCATTGTAAATGCAACATTCAAAAACAAGAAACCCAAACTATCCATACCACCTTTTTTGTTAACCTTTGATATTTTAAAAAACAATCTACACAATTTCTTGGTAGACTGAAGGGAATCATCAAATTTCATGCCTTATTTTGTTGGTAATAAATTAAATTCAAACCCTGCCAAAATTTCAACACATATAATATAGTTAGACATATTGGAAGTACAAGTCATCGGTGAATTAAAGCATGTCATGATTAGGATGCTTCAAACCTAAACATCCAACAAGTAATTGATATTGTATTTTTCGACATCCCAAAAGCATATGGACCTTTTCTTAGCCATGACTAGTAACACAAAATCCAAGGGTATTTTTCTTTTGATTGGTCTCACCTCTGGTTTCCTTGGAAAGGGAAGCCAAATAAGATAAGAATTGACTAGGAAAAATACTTAAAACATATTGTAATTTATTTGAAGGGACCTGATGAACCATCTTCGTTTGAATTCCCCATCCTCGAAAATTATTATTGTGACAAATATTTTGGGAATTTTACAGTCGATGCATATGACATTTTGATAACACAGATGTTAGAGTTATCTTTGAAAGAAAATCATATCATAATAGAAAATCGAAACACCTCTAGTGAATGTCTTACAGTCATATTTTAGAATAAAATGTTAAAAAAACAAACATTGACATCGAGAAAAGGGTCCCTCATGTCATTTATTAAATCTAGACTATTTTCTTTGACAGTTCCAAGTCTCAAGAAGGATCATAGGTTGGGTCTATTTTTATAGATCCAACTGGTAAGCACAGTTTCTTATCACGTAGGTTGGAATTTGAATGTACAAACAACACAAATGAGTATGAATCCTTAGTCCACTCTGAGATAATTATTAGACAAGTTAAGAACACTATACATTGCAACTCCCCTCACCTTAGAAACTATCAGTGAGAAGTGGATAGGCTGATAGATAATTCTCTTACTTTCAATATCACTACCATAACCTGATCCAAAAACTTACTTTTTGATTATCCAGATAGTACAACAACCTCAAGACTATCCCCTTTAAAATATTATGAAGCTTCCATATTTACTATTAATATTTTATATAAACTCTCAATCCTTGATTATATTACAAGCTAGAGGGTGTTTGAAGGGGATGAGCATATCATAGCGTGTTTAGATAATAACTAAAATTTTAGGGATATTTATATCAATGATGAGGAATTCCAAGAAATACTTACTAAGAAAGAAGGTGAAATTTTTAAATAAAAAGAAGACATAACAGTTGAAAAACCTAAACTTCACATGATTCACAAGACAAACTCAAGGGCTCATGAAATGTAAAAACTGGGATTTATTTGCTTGCTTGTGAAGTAATAAATATGGGAGCTGCTGAAAATCATAAGAATATCAATATTGGAATATTAATCCTTGCAGATGAGAAGAAATCCTATCTTAATATTTTTAAGGATTATCAAGACATTTTTTCTTGGTCTTGTCAAGACATTAAGACATATGAAACTAGGATCATACAACACACAATTCCACTCAAGAATTACACTAAGCCTTTTCAGTAGAAATTAGGAAAGTTCAATCCTCCTCTTGAACCCTTAATGCAAAGAGAGCTTAAAATTTGTTTGGATGCCAGTAAATTCAATCCTTCTTCCTCAGTTGCTAATTTGGTGTCAGTAAAGAAAAAGTCAGGTGAAATATGTAGTTGTGTAGATTTTCACTGTTAGGATATTTAGACACTTAGGATTTAGTTAATATCTACATTTTCTAATGTGTCGTTACGTAAAAATGTGTTTCTTAGTGTGTTTCTTTAGTATGCATTTGTACTTAGGAAATATTACTGTCACGATATGTTCTTGACATAGAATGATTTGATGGTTCATATTCTCCTCAATATTAATAGCCATTGATCTGTGGCTTAGCACTCGATTGGTCCATTTTCTCTATTTAAAGAGCATGGAGGGTCATTTGTAGATGATAGATTGTGATAAACTCTCTTGTAAGATCCCTCTATAATCTTTTTTTTCCATTAATAAACAACTCCAAGTGGTTGTGTTGGCTAGGGTCGTGGATCTTTCCTCATAGGATTTTTACCACATAAAAACATCGGTGTGAAAGGATGATTTTAGGGGCTAAATTTAGCTCATGGGATAATTTTCCATGGTTTTTCCAAAAAAAATATTCACTATTGTAAAAATGATTTGCCCAAATTCTATAGGATAAAATTATTTTACCTTAAAAATCACCAAAATTTTATACAAACTATATATAATCCTTAGAAATTTGAATATTTTTACAAAAATATCGCCAAACAATTATAATTGGCATATGAAGGATTACTAAGATTCGCCAAGGTTTCTACATTTTCAAATAAATTTTCATCCTTAAAATCATCCATGTCGGTGTGTTGATATTTGATCTACTTGTGTGAGTGGTTATTGAAGGTGTTCATCCTCTGTTTGAATACATGTGTTTTCAAACATGGTATCAGAGCCTTCTTGAGGACTCGCTCCTGTTGTAGATCGAGATCGTGAAGCCGAGTTTCCTAATCTCCATTTTCTGAATTTTTTTGTCATTTTTCATACATTTATGGGTTGAAAGGATTGTTCCATTGCATCTGGACCACTCATTTAAGTTAGGAACACTTTTCTTTTCACTCGAAAAGGTCTTTGTTTGCCTAAGATACGATCATTTCAGTCAGATCTAGAGGTATAAAGCCTGAATATGCATTTTTAAAATTTTTGCAAAGTATTATTTTTGTTTTATCCCCACTCAGACAGCTTCCACTCCTAATGGTGACAAAGGAGAAAAATATAAAAGTAAGAAGACTGACAAACATTACAACTTTTGTGATAAATATGGTCATGATGAGTCCAAATGTTTCAAGAATATGGAAGCTTTAGAAGCAATGACGAAGAAGCACAACATCAGTATTGATTCTACTTCTTCTTCTTCTTCTCATGGACATGCACTTTCTGCTTCTGGTTTCTCCTTCAACACAACTTCTACTTCTTTTTCTGATGAGTGGCTTATTGACTCTAAAACATCTTATCATATGGCTAAGGATAGAGACATTTTTTCTGCTCTAAATGAATGTAACACAAAGAAAATATTTGTTAGTGATGATATATCTCTTAGTGTTGAAGGATTTGGAACAGATCAAGTAGAAAATGATCATTTCAATGATGTATTATGTGTTCCAAGTCTTTCTTGTAACCTTCTATCAATATATCAAATCACACATTTCAGTGAAGGTAAAACCGTAGAGTTTTCACCTCACCAAGTTGTAATCAAGGATCTAAAAGATCCTAAGCATGTTCTTGCAACTAGAATTACTAATGATATTACCAGGTTGTACAATTTTGACAACTTTGGGTCATCATATTTTTCATCAGTTTTTGTTGCTCATAGCGATGACTTGAGAAAACTTTGACATGAGTGGTTTGGTCATCTAAACTATTTCTCATTGCAAAAACTATGTAGTCAACAAATGGTGACTTTTCTTCCTCTTGTTTCATGCAGAGATGGTGTTTGTGTCAGTTGTGTTCTTGGAAAACATCATCAGGAGAGTTTTGACAAACATGCCTCTTGGAACACCTCGATCCCTTTGCAGCTTGTTCATAGTGATTTGTGTGGTCCACTCTCTTCTCCTTCTTTTTCTGGGTGCAAGTATTTCTTAACTTTCATTCATGGCTTTTCCAAACGTACTTGATTTTACTTATTAAAACTTAAGAGCGAAGTTTTTGACAAGTTTTTGGCCTACAAGGCCCTTGTAGAAAAGCAATCTGGACATCAAATTCAAAATTTAAGAACAAATAATGGAGGTAAATATGTGAGCAATAATTTTACAATTATTGCACTACACAGGGCATCCAAATGCAACACATTGTTCCATATACACCACAACAAAATGATGTTGCTGAGAAAAAGAAATGCACATTAAAATAAATGGTTGATTGTATGATCCAATCTAAGGGATTAAGTCTAAAATATTGGGCAGAAGAAATCAAATGTGAAAATTACATAGTAAATCACACTCCCACAAAGGCTCTTAAAAATATAACACTGGAAGAAGCTTGGACTAAAAATAAATCAGATGTAAGTCACTTTCGTGTATTTGATAGTATAGCATGGGCTCACATTCCTGATGAGTTCTATAGTGGGAAAACCACTCTACGGACTACACCAACGGTCTAAAGTGTAGGCAGAGCTAACCATCTAAAGTCTCCTACTTTTAATCACTATCCCAACATTACCCCACAATCATACATAAAAGACAAGAGAGAGGGATCCAGTAGGCCTACCTTAAACTCCGCATCCAGTGTCGATCCCTTTGCGCTTGGTTGTTTCCTAACTGAAAATAACCTCCCAAGGTTGACCTGCATTCATCAAAAGACAAGCAAGAAACTACAAGCATGCATTATACATATGGATTAGTGGGTTAGACATCATAAATAGGAAATGTAAACAAATCATATAAGTTTAAGACGTCATTTAGCAGGATAGAAAAAGTACTTCTTTATATTAATCTCACAAAAAAGTCATTGACAACATGAGACCAACACTACTCCTTGAACTTGGTCCTGGAATCATCATCACCATGCACCATCTGCTTCCACGTCTTCTTCTCCTCTTCAGTTCTCTCATCTTCTTCACCTCTTCAGTTCTCTCGTCTTCTTATCCTCTTCAGTTATCTCTTAGGGAAATGGAAAGGGATTTGCAATTGGGGCAAAGGGGGATTGATAAAATGGGAAGATTTTCTTTGTTCTCATACTTCCCTCTTGTAATGGGACCCCAACCCCTTATTTTATAGGCCAAAAGGGATAGTAATAGTTGTGGTGACTGGCTATGGGCAGTCAAATGGTTAAGTAATGGCCTGAAAACTAATATCCTATGAAATTTTCCAATTTTCGCGATATTATGTGAGTGTACGCGGGTTGTAGTGGGTCAGGAGGCATGTGTATGCGGGCAGTAGTGGTGCAGGGCATGTACACCTTCAAAGCAATGGTTTTTTGAAGAGCTTGTTCAGTGATGGCTTGGAAAAGATAGAAAGTTAGATGGATTGATGTTAGGTATGCATGTCTAGTGAAATTTAGGGTTATAACAGATGTCCCCTAATGTGTGAGGTCAAAAGAGCATATGATGGCTGAAATACATTACAAATATTCACCACTGTATGCCATGACTGAGCCCAGGGACCGGAGTTTAGGAGGTGCCATCTGCAAAAATAACAATTTCTCTCATCGAGGTGGGCATACCCATGCTCCAGATGGTATAAAATCATGGTTTCCAATCAAATACACTGCAGATACATGTATTATAACTATATAAAGTGTAGTTGTGAGTACTACACAACGGAGCTACATCTCAAAAATCAAAAGATATACATGTATAGTATCCATATTCAAGAAGCTAATGATGCCCGATGGCTGGAGATGAGGTATTCAGAGCTCAAGCAACAACTTCGAAATCTTCAAAATTCAAGTAGGAGTGTAATATGAGTGTATGAATTCACTACCCAAAGGTCTTTGATGGCTCGTTGGGAACAGACAACAGGATCTTGATGATCCAGGAATAGAACTTCATTGATTTTGAGAAATGACTTGTTTGGTCTTTCGGGGTGGCTGGGCATGAGGACAAGAGACAAAATGTAGAAGGCCCAACTCAAGTTTAGTAATAATTCCCTTGGACAAAAGCACGACAAAAGATGAGACTCAAGGATCATGGCATTGACATAAGTTCATGATGTAGGAGGCAATGCGAACTCTCCAAATGTTTAGAAGGGTAACCAAACGGAGGAGGACACAACTCTAGGTAGCGAGAAAATATTCCTAAGGTCATATTGAATCCTAGAGCTTGATGAACAAATGAAAGGATGTGCTTTTTCCAAGGGCGACTCATTGTGCTGTCAACAAAATAGAAAATACTTTTCCGTTCCTCTTTTTGGGGTACATTTGATTTTTTTTGTCTTTTTCAATAATTGTGGAAAGTTTTGAAAATGAATAAAGAATGTTATGTTACAAAGGAGGATCGAGTGTCGCAGACATACTAGTTCCAAGCGCAAGGAACACATTGATTCTCAGAGAAAGGGGACATATGTAGGAGAATGACACTCGGGAAAAATCCTCCATGGGTCAAGGTGTCAAGACGTAGAGGCAAAGTTTTACAAGGCTTGTGTATGAGGCATGCTTTAGATGGTTCAGTTGAGAGCAACATGGAGCCGACATTAGGCCAAATATGTAGGAATGCAAATGTGATTAATAAGACACAATGATAATTTCCTTTGATGTAATTTTAATGGGCCCAGAGAAGGTAATCTCGACGGTTTTTCATTTTTAGAGAGTCTGAAAAAACGTAAAAGGAAACTCCATTGGCGTACCTTTTTCGAAGGTAGTATAGTTGGCTCGAAAAAGGGGTAAAGTAGCACCGAATAGACGTCTATTCAAAATCATTTTAACAAGTGTGACAAAGACAATATCACTCGACAATCTTTTCATATTTAAGGAGTCTGAAAAGATCTTAACTATGGACTCTGTAAGGGATGTTCTTTTGGACCAATTTAATGACTGTGAAGAAACATGGTCTCTCGGTATCTTTTCAATTTTAGGGAGTCTGAAAAGAGATTAACTATGGACTCCGTGGGGGTTCCTTTTTTGTAAGTTTAGTCCCTCAGGCTCGGAAAAGGGTTAAATCTATACCTGAGAATACTCTTCTATAGAACCGAGGCTCCTAAAGTATACCTTTGTTCATACTTTTGACCATCTGGACCGAAAAAGGGGTAAACTATCGTCGGACAAATGTGCCTTCAAATTTCAGTTTAGCGAGCGTGAAGGGAAACAAGATCGCTCGACAATCTTTTCATGTTTAGAGGCTCTGAAAAGTTATTAAAAGAAGACTCGTTGTGTTTTGGGAGTCTCGAGGATGAGGTAAAGAGTGATAATGAAACATGAAATTGAGGCTCGAACTCATAATCAGGAAAAACTAATAAGGAATCCCAAGCCTATAGTCATTAGTGATGATATGGACACCAAGATGCAACCAGAATCTACCTAGGGCATCCATGTGAAGGTAGTCTCTACCACTAAATTATGACACTTTTAGAGAAAGACTGAGGGTTTCATGTCGCAATTCGGTGGGATCAATCCTATGGCAAAGAGAAAAAGACAACGAGGTGCAAAAAGTGGAGGTGGAATCTTATCTTACATGCACAAAATTGGAAAAACGACCTTTTACCAAAAGACCTTTAAAGCTGATCCATCTCTCAAAAAAATTCTCGATACCCAAAGTAACACTTATCGTAACATCCCCTGATAAACTCAATAACCATAGTAAACGATTTTCAAGCTAGAAAAAATGGCAAAAGGGTCCAAAAAATGACAAAAACGGGGCCAAAAATGTCTATAAATAGAAAGTTGCCATCTCATTATCACCATTGTAATTTGAGAATTGACCAAAAGTCAAAAAACACCCCTTTTCCGAAATAGTTGATTATGGGAGATTCAGTGGATGAAATGAACTTATGTTTGGACCAAGTAAGTACATACTAACCTCTCTTGCATTTCCATCTTTCATTTTTGCATATATTTTTGTTTCTTGGGGGGGCGCTGAACTTTAAAGAGGTTGACCCTACATTTACATGGGTTGTCCAAGCACAGGTTGTTTGTACATGCGGGCATAAGATAAGTTTCTCGTGTGTACACGTGACTGTCCCCAAGACATCTTGCATACACCCTTCAATAAGTGGGAAAATTTGAAAATGCAAGAGTTAACTCTCCATTGATTTATTTTTGTGGGATGTATGTGCATTGGAGAGAGAGGGAGCATGAGGACATTGATTTTTTGGTCTTCGGGGACCCTGCTGCTATCGTTGTTTTGTCACAATGAAGGTTGTTAAAGTTCTTCCAGTGTCTATTTATGAGGGCACAAACCAGGTTGTTAAATGCATTGATAGATTACTGGCATCCTGACACAGAGGCATTCATGCTCGAGGGGCAGTCGTTGACTCCAACGACTGAGGAAATTTAATTCTTGACTGGTCTCTTGAGGAGAGGGGATCTTGTCAACTTGCGCACTTTCCCCCCCAGGCCACACAACATCAAGGAGTTGATTGGACTCCATTATGAGGTTGGTACTGAGAAATTAGGTTATCATATGACTATACATAAGATCAGCAACCTATCACTCAAAGTGATAGTTATACTTATTGGGAGGATCACTAGATCTGTAGCTTTACATCAGGCCTCCTAGGCACACATGCATTGTGCGGTATAGTTCTTAAATGCACGAATTTTTGACTAGAGTACCACCATGCTAGATTGCATGAAGAGACAACTAACAGAGTGTTGGATATGGGAGCACCATAACTTCGGGTTTGGGACCATTTTGTGCTCCTTTTTCTTCGAGAGGGTACCCAGTCTCAGTCCTCGAGATGTTATATGAGGGAATGAGGCCTCTCTCCCATCGCTATGCAGATGGGTGACGTTGTTTCTGCGGTAGGGGGGAGGGACGACCATCGAGGCCTTTGATGAAAAAAAATTCAAATGGTGGTCACGGTAGATTCTGGCAATAGAGGACTACCCCTATGTTGGGATCAATTTTTCTAGAGATCCTAACATGTCTATACCTCTCGAAGCGGAGTGAGGAGAGATGGGTAAGTTTTCTTTTCAAAGTTATTTAATTTTGATGTAATTTTATATATAACATTTTTTTGTATACCAGAGTATCTAACACTTATGTATTTGTTATGTACAAATGTGGGACCAGTGTGTCTAGAAGACTTCTCGAGGACTAGGTGACATCCTCGACCGGAAGCAGGACCAGCCGGTGTCGTCGGACCAACAACAACAGTAGGGGAGATTCCAACTAGAGAGGTTGAGAGAGTATTGAGACCGGTAGAGTGGAAACTTACTGCACTCACTCGTACAATCCCTATGGAAGAGATCAAGGATCTCCCACTATCAATGCAACCTCATGTAGTTGGGGTGCCATGAACCTGGGTCCAACTCTTTTGGCATTTGGAGAATGTTGTTGTTCACTACGATAGGGCCAATAGGCCCCGTCCTTAGCTAGGATAGACTACTTACGTGCCGAGAGAACCTTTTGTATATTTTTGAGGGCATAATCCCCATGTTAAGAACCAAACATCAATATAGCATAGAAAAACGTCAAGAAAAGTAATCAACGCCTTGAAAAAGAGATAATATCAGATAATAAGCCTCTTCGAGGGGGCAACCTCCTTTTACCCCACTTAAATGTTCAAGTACAAGATGATTCAAAATGAAAATGTCTCCTTGGTATATATAGGAGA
>ML791796.1:302957-314557 GCA_009831015.1 Picea engelmannii
ATACAGTAATACACGATTTCTATTAATGAAATAAATGTACAGAGACTGTAAAAATACAGAGTGAAAGACTCGCTAGAATGGTGGCAGCTTATCTCTGAGAAGAGATGTGACGGCTACTCGCATTCACAAAAAGATGATTACAAAGAGGCTCGGAAGGCCTTTTTACAATAGACGGGAATGCCAAAAGTCTTAGACATCCAAAAACCTAACCCTAGGAGATGAAGCACCAAAAGTCATGTGGGCCCCGTTTGGGTAAGTTGGTGCATCAACTTCCCGGGGTCGTAACTTTTTCATACGATCTCCGTTTTAGGCGTATGATGGCTCGTTGGAAAGATCTATCCGAGGAATACAACTTTTGGATGGAGAAACATTGATCTACGATCCATGTTGCTCCCCATTTTCTCAAAAAACATCGTTTAGGGCCTCAAAATGGCCTCGGAAGTTAAAAACTGCTAAAAATAGTAAATTACCAAAATTGCCAGAAACATGTTTTGGGCCAGTTGGAGAAGGTGGGTGGACACCGATATCCACCTGGATCATATACAGACCAAGAGCTTTCACTCCAAGGTCAGAAATGATTAGTTCCTATGGAATCAAATGTTCTCCTCTCAGAGATGAGTCGGGCATAGTTTCCTATAACCCATTCACCTCAAAAGACCCTTGCTGGTCTATTTTTCTCCTTAGTAGTGGTGGGGGTGGATCAAGATCAACCGGGGGCAGGCCCAAAATCCTTCGCAACCGGCAGAGCTCCTGATCCTCCACTGTGTGAGAATATCAAATACACGCTAGGGATTTCTATAATCATTTTAAAAAACCAACACACACTAGAAAACATTCCTATGAGGTAAGACAAGAAGATCACTAGCTAGTTGGAAGACAAGTTACAACAACCAACACTAGAGAAACTTACCAGTCCAAGTGCAACTTGAATATGGAAGCACCCTCCGGGTATACTCTGCAAAGTGTGGCATGATGTATGCCCTAGGTACCATGGTATACCCCCACAGTCACCTTTGTAAGTCACTAAGATAAAGGAAACTAGGTTGCCAACATGCGAATAGTCACCAGGAGGGTACAGTCGACAGTCGGGTGGACCGCAATGAGTAGGGTATCAAGCCCAAAACCTATCAAGGGTATCGAAAGAAAGTGTTCTGGAAGATGACTGGGGACCTTGAATGGATTTGAGACCCACGAAGATTCGTGGAAAATGCGATCAAAGAAATCCCAAGATAAGCCCTCTATATGTGTTCCCCACTACGCTTGGTCCGACTTTGGAGGGGTTATCTCTGCTACCTTTTTGCACACAGCCTCATGTTTAGTCCCTATTTTAGAGGCAGTCCCGAATAAATTTCACAGTCACTGGACTTTCAAGAACTCCCTAGCTCAGACTCTTATGTTTGTTTTTGTAGCCTTGAAGAGTTTCCTCTCCAATCCTAAATCAAGGCTCTAGCCTAGACTAAATTGATGAACCCTTCAAACACAAAGTCTAATAACTTTTAATTAGGAATTAAGTTTAGTGGTTGTCTTAAGTCAAAAGGAATGAAAGTGAAACCAGTGATGTTCTTTAAGAGATGAAAGAGCAGAGCATAAGATGATAATGGGAAAAAAAGTACTTCTTTCCTCATAAATAAAGATTTTCCAATTGAAAAGTCTTTCACCAAACTTTTTGTAACTACTTTTCTCAGATATTTGAAAAGAAAAAATCAAAACAAGATTTCTCTCGACTACGAGCTACTTAATGTCCTTAAGCATTCAAGTAAATAACTTAAGAAAACTTTATTTTTCCTTGGTAAATGAAGTAACTTAACCTAAACTACTTTACCAAACAAAGAAATGAAAGGATTTTTTTATTGTTTTATGCTTCAAAACAAGAAATTCGAAAATGAATTCTTTTCTTTTCTTCCAAAGAAAAAAAGGGAAAAATGATGACAAGACAGGACCAAGAAATGGCTTCTAGCCCAATCGCAGATCGCAGGAAGTCACTGACAATACCAAGCAGGAAGATCAAAGAAGACTCACCAACTTGTCTAAAATCCCTATTTAAAGAAAACATAAGAAATCTTTGGTCAAAAGAAAGATAAACTGAAGTCAAACCTAGGCTATAGACTTCTAAAACAGAGACCAGTACTAGATCAAGAAAACCCCTGAGGAGTGTGACTTCTGACAGCGAAGAGGATGGCTACCTCTTCTTTTTACAAAAATTTTCTCAACAGGAACGCTACTGACACTTCAATAGCTAGTGTATGTACGTGGGTTTTCTAAGGGTTGGGCATGTATGCATGTGTGAAGGCCCAATACAGGCCTCATGCACCTCTGTAACTCCTCAAAAACAATGAAAAAACAACAGTCTAGCACAAGCAGGGAGTATTGGTATGGAAGGCCAACATCCCTTAAAGACACAGAAGCTTACAGAAACTTAGAAAACAATGAATAAATTGATTCAAAGCACTGAAAAAGAAATATCCCCAAATACCCTAGAGGCGTCCCCAGTATGGTCGCCAATTCTGCTATAGTTGGAAAACCCCTCTATGGACTACACCAAGGGTGTAAAGTGTAGGCGGAGCTAACCATATAAAGTCTCTTATTTTTAATCACTATCCCAACATTACCCCACAATGATACATAAAACACAAGAGAGAGGGATTTGGTAGGCCTACCTTAAACTCTACATCCGGTGTCGATCCCTTTGCACTTGGTTGTTTTCTGACTGCAAATCTCCTCCCAAGGATGACCTGCATTTATCAAAAGACAAACAAGAAACTAAAAGCATGAATTATACATATGGATTAGTTTAGACATCATAAACAAGAAATGTAAACAAATCATATAAGCTTAAGACATCATTTGGCGGGACGAAAAAAGTACTTCTTTATATTAATCTCACAAAAAGGTCACTAACAACATGAGATTGACACTGCTCCTTGAACTTGTTCTTGGGCTACTCATCACCATGCACCAACTGCTTCCACGTCTTCTCCTTCTATTCAGTTCTCTCTTAGGGAAATGGCAAGGGCTTTGCAATTGGGGCAAAGGGGGATTGATAAAATGAGCAGAGTTTCTTTATTCTCGTGCTTCCCTCTTGCAATGGGAACCCAACCCCTTATTTTATAGGACAAAAGGGATATTAATGGTTGGGGTGACTCTCTATGGGCATTCAAATGGTTAAGTAATGGCCCAAAAACCAGTATCCTATGAAATTTTTCACTTTTCGCGATATTCTGTGAGTGTACGCGGGTTGTAGTGGGTCAACGGGCATGTGTACGTGGGTAGTAGTGGTGCAGGGCACGTACACCTTCAAAGCAATGGTTTTTTGAAGAAATTGTTTAGTGATGGCTTGGAAAATATAGCAAGTTAGATGGCCTGATGTTAGGTATGCATGTCTGGTGCAATTTAGGGTTATAACAATGAGAAAAGGAAAGCATTGCAGCCTAAAAGTGAGAAGTGTATATTTTTTGGTTATTCTGAAGATGTCAAAGGCTATATAATTCTTCAACCACATTGTAATGAAATTATTATTATAAGAGATGTTAAATTTGATGAAAATATCTTGTCCTGCAAGCCTAATTCAGCGATTGTTCCTTCTTCGGCCTACAAGCCATCTTCGATGCTTGTGCCTTCTTCTATTCCTATTCTAGTTTCTTCTTCAGATGATGAAAGTGAAGATGAAAATCCACCTCTGCATACTCACCTTCCTCCAGATGATTCCTTTGAACCTAAACTAGCACTAGCTCCACATATTCATAGATGGGTCCTTTCAACACGAGAAGCAACCAGTGATCTTTTCATTGATCCTTCAGATCAACGTCAGACACATTCACAGTTCTAGTGAGCCTCTTCTCTTTTGGCTCAAGTTTCAGAAACTCATGATCCAGAGACATTTGCAAAAGCTTAAGTTCATCCATATTGGGATACAACAATGAATGAAGAATATCGTTTTTTAATGGCCAACGATACTTGGGATCTTGTACCTCTTCCAAAAGGAAGAAATCTTGTTAGATATAAATGGGTATATAGAAATAAGTATGCATCATATGGAAGTGTTGAAAGACATAAATCTTGGTTATTTTCCAGATTATTTTCCCAAGTTGAAGGAATTGACTATAATGAAACCTTTGCCCATGTAGCCAAAATAAATTCCATGTACCTTGTTCTTTCCCTTGTTGCCTCGCATAAATGGGAGGTCCATCAAATGGATGTTAAATCCTCCTTATCACATGGAGATTTACAAGAATAAATCTACATGGAACAACCTCCTGGCTATTTCCAAAATGACTCTAGCCTTGTTTGTTTCCTTAAGAAATCTCTTTATGGTCTTAAGCAAGCTCCTCAAGCTTGGTATGCCAAAATGGAAAAATTTATTATTGACACCAGATTCTCTAGATGCCATTTTGATCCTATTGTCTATACCAAGAAAGTAGGAAGCCATCTCATAATCCTTGTCATTTATGTTGGTGACCTTATCTTTACTAGTAGTGAATCAAAAAATTTAAACCATGTGAAGACCAGCGTTAAGAAGAAATTTGAAATGACAGACTTAAGTTTTTTTCACTATTTTCTTGGCCTCCAAGTTTTTCAAACCAGTGAAGGGATTTTTATTTCTTAGTCTAAGTATGCTTATGACCTTCATCACTTTCATATGGATTATTGCAAACCATACCCTTCTCCCTTCCAGTCTGGAGTCAAGATTATTGTCACCTATACTTCTCCTGAAGTTGATGCCACCCTGTACCGTCAGTTAGTTGGTAGCCTCTTATACTTGACTCATACACATCCTGATCTTTCCTTTGTTGTTGGTATTGTTGCTCAGTATATGAAAACACCCCATGAAATACATTGGAAAGTAGCTAAAATGATACTTCGTTATGTCCATGGTACGGTTCAGTTTGGGATACATTATAGTTCAGGGGGGACTCCTTTATTGGTTGGTTTCAGTGATTTATATTGGGTTGGTTTCAGTGATTTAGATTAGGCCTGCGACCCTGATGATCGTAATTCTACCACAGGTTATGTTTTCAGCCATGGTTCAGGACCTATCACTTGTACCTGTAAGAAACAACAGGCTATTGCACTTTCTTCAATAAAAGAAAAGTACCGAGCAGTGGTAAATTCAAGTCAGGAAGCCTTATGGATTTTATAGATCCTTTCAGAGTTTGGATTCTAGTAGTAGCATCCGACGATCCTTTGGTACGACAATAAGAGTTCCATCAAGCTTGCCAAAGACCCATTTCAACATCAGTGTAGCAAGAACATCGAGCTACACATGCACTTCATCAAAAAGCTAATTCATGATCAAGTTATTGAAGTGCTTTTTTTCCCTACAGAAGATCAAGTTGTATACATTTTCACAAAGTCTCTTATAGAAGCAAAGTTTTCCAAACTTCGATCTATGTTAGGAGTTAAGGATGTTGTCATTAAGGGGGGATAGGCTCTAATGCCTCCTCCCTTCTCCTATTGTGCCAATATTGTAAATCCCTCAATCTTATCCCAAGTTGATCTTAAGGGGGGATGTTATAATATTTAGACACTTAGGAGTTAGTTAAGATCTACTTGGTTTAATGTTTCATTAGGTAAAAGTGTGTTTCTTAGTGTGTTTCTTTAGTATGCATTAGTATGCATTTGTAGTTAGGAAATCTGACAGTCATGATATATTCCTGACATAGAGTGATCCAACGGTTCATATTCTCCTTGATCTTAATGGCCATTGATCTGTGTATTAACACCTGATTGGTACATGATCTCTATTTAAAGAGCATGGAGGGTCATTTTTCGATGATCGATTGTGAGAAACTCTCTTGTAAAATATCTCTGCAATATTTTTTTTCATTAATAAACTGCTCCAAGTGGTCGTTTTGGTTGGGGACGTGGATGTTTCCCCATAGGGGTTTTACCACGTCAAAACATCAGAGTGTTGATATTTGATGTGGTTGTGTGAGTAGTTACTGAAGGTGTTCTTCCTATGTTGGAATACCTATCTTGTCGAACATTCACAATCTAAACAAAGCATCTAAAAAGGATAATTATCTTGTCCCTCCAATGGGACAACATTTACAAATTGTTTCCAGATATGATATGTTCTCACTTATGGATGATTTCTCAAGGTATAAAAAGGTTTTAATCTCAGGAGAGGATCATTTGGAAACCATTTTTAATACTAAAGGGGTAACCTTCATGTATAAACACATCCCTTTTGGTCTAATTAGTGGTGGGAGTCTCATTTCAGAAGGCCGTGCACATTTTCTTTAAAGGTTTATTAAATAATTATGTATTGATCCATATTGATGATGTTACAGTCTATTAAAAAGTAGACTAGACCACATCACTCAACCAAAATATTTGATAGATGTAGAAAATATGGTATCTCCCTTAATCCAAAAAATACTCTCTTTGGTGTAACTGGAGGAAATCTCTTAGGCCACATCATCTCTAAGGATGAAATCAACATTGATCCTGAGCAAGTAAAATTAATTTCTCAATTTCCCCTTCCACATAATAAGAAATCCATTCAATCATTTTTTGGAAAGATCAATTTCATAAGAAAATTTATACCTAATTTTGTTGAAACCATCAAACCATTACAAAAAATGATTTGCAAAGACAAAAATTTTAAATGGAATAAATAATAAAAGGAATCATTTGATAAAATTAAGACTACTATCTATTAAGAACCTGATTTAAGCAGTCCTGATTGTAATGTCCCCGACCATCAACACCTCTACTGGGCAATGTTGCCCAAATACCATGTCTTCTACAAACTAGTTATGATACCAATTTGTAATGTCCCCATCCACCAAAAGGTTGGGAAACACCACTACTCTGACATACCTATATATCTAACATGCATTTCTAATGAATTTAAAACAAATAACAAAGAGTTACTGCTACCATACAAACTCAAATGGAATTGACGGTAACTCCTACATGTAGCGGAACACATGATAACAATTCAAGAATCACAGACATGCATAACATACATAATTAAGCACAGAAATGATACTTATCTTTTAACTGGAGTAAAACCACCAAATGTGTGTAGACCTTCCACGAACATCCCAACCTTAGACCACACTACTCATCACGCTCAGCAGTGGCCACCCCCAAGCTGGGACTAAAATCCATCGAGCAAGGGAATTCTAGGCTTGGAAAGGACAACAAGGAATTTTCATAGAACAACAGGAAGGATATTTTATCCCAGGATCCGCTTACGCACAAAACACACAGACCCTCATTCCCCATACACCTGCCCCACCCTAGGAGGGTACACCTTCACTAATACAAGTCCATCAACTACTACACCTCCCTTACCTTGGGATTCAACAACAGGTTGGACCAGAAGTCTTAGAGTACTATAGCTTCTATGGGACTCCCTTCTAGGAGAAATCACTTCCCAAAAAAATCTCTCTCCTAGGAGAGTTGCTCATAGGCCTGACAACCTGCTTCTTCAATCCAGATCCTAAGCAATACAACAACAACATTTAGCTAACACATGGGTGACAACAACATCAAAAATGGTTACGGACACCGAAAATGGAAACAACCAAATTTTAAGACATGGCTCGGCTCAGGAGAATAAAAATGCATCGGCATTTATGGAGACACATGGGAAAACTCAAGTACACTTGCAGGATTCCCAAGGTGTGTACTAGATACAGAGACCAACGATGGAGAATTGGTTCAATGTGTGATTCCTTGGTCAATTCAGGAAGGGTGACAGACTTTCATAGAATCGTAAGGGTCATGAGGGAACATGAAACTGGTCCAAACGCAAGGATGAGAGAAACACCAGAATGGGAAGTGAATCCCCAATGAGATGGCTTTTTGATCTATAAACTACATGTGCTCATATTGACACCTATCTTCCTGCAGCTACATGCATTCCACTTCGCACTAGTTCCCTTTCCGAGGAACTTAGAAAAACATCGTTCATGTTCACCTTATCCTTTAGGAAATAATAATAAAATATTATTCCCTTAGAGGTAATCCCTCTATCTTAACCTCTAAGCATAGACACTTAACCCTCTCCCTTACCCTACCTAGTGGAGCTTAGTCCCCCTTAACTCTTTCTTCATGGTTGGTCTACACGCAACAATGTAATTTTTATTAATGATGTGAGTATTTACATATACAATAATCAGTCTTATTAGCCTTAGAATCTGTCTCACCAGCCTAATAAACACATAAGTCTCTCAGTTTATAACTACTTGGCTCACGAGCCTATAAACATAATTACAATTCACCAGGGCCTCGGCCTTGGGGTGTTAGATTGATTTTGGTAAGGATTTGTCCCTCTACATATTTTCCTCTTATTAGTCTTTGGAATTTTTCCTCACTCAAAGGGATGATGATAAGAATGAGGCCCCCATCTATTTCATGAGCACTAACTTACATGGGTTGAAATACCCTACTATTGATAAGAAAGCCTACATTTTGTACACATAAATTAAGCATTTCATGCCTTACATCCTAAAGAACCATACGAAATTCATAGTATTGCATTCTTTTGTGAGGGTGCTCTTCACACAATAGGAGTTGGGAGAACAAAGAAGAAATTGGATGATTGTCATACAAGATTTTGACCTTGAATTTAAACCATCCAAAATAGTTAGAGTTCAAGGGTTTTGTAAATTATCCATGGAGTCTCAAGACTTAGTAGGATCAGATGAGTCTAGGTGAGAAAATAAATTGTCCCTATGGTGTATTAAATTTCTTTATATTCAACCCAATGATTACTCATGGAATTCAAATATTTCTTATTTTCCTCATCATGGGATGTGCTCAGGTCGCATGAATTCAAAAGAAAGAAGGGAAATTAGGTCGAAATATACCCAATATCATCTCATAAATTTTCTTGTTTTGAAAAAATTATGATGGGGTATTGTTGGTTTATTCTCCTTTCCATTTAGTCATTTACCATCATAGATTGACCCTGGTTCATAACCAAGAAGCTTCCCAACAAAATCCCTTAAGACTATAGTCCCCTCTAGTTATCTAGAAGGAAACACAGTACATAGAGTGCACTACATAGTCTCACCTGAGATAGCTCTTATGGGTGGCTGCAATACTTAGGCGTTTGCAACCTGGGACTGAGCGAGATCTACACTTGAACGTCACAACCTTTATCTAGTTTGTTTAACATTCGGTTATAAAATTTATTCTATGTATGTAGGTGAAATACCATATCTACTTAATCACTTCATTCATTCAACATTCATAAATCAATGAGACACAAAGACAAATTCATTCAATCACATAACACAGGTGTTACCATGGTTCACCACCTCCACGGATATCTCCACAAAGATCTGGCTCTCAAGAACTTTTATTATGGCAGTTCCAAAACTACAATGCCACACACTTTACATTTGTGGTTCTCACTCCCCACCATAGGCTCCTCGATCCTTGCAAGGCTGACTAGATTGCACCAAGATCCTCAGCTTGTGATCTAACCCTCGGGATTGAGTCACTCATTCCCTCCTTATCTCACCAACTTAATGATTCATATAGTTCTTACAGTACCCTTCCTCTCTCTTTCCCCTCTGTGTCTCTCTCTTAGTCTCTATATGCCTCCCATCTCCCCCCTCTCCTAAGTACTACCTATTTATATTTTCATCTCACCAACCATTACAATGTATTATAAAAACCCCAACCCTATCATCGTTAGTTCTTCCATGCATGCGCATGTGTTTCTTTTCCTTCTAGATAACGCTTTCCTCTTATATGCCTTTCTTCCCAAAATAACCTTTTTTCTAATTCGACCTGCTTCCAACAGGCCCCCAACACTGACATGTGGTTCATCTCGAGCCACCTAACCTTGATGTTCTTCATCGATCTCTCTTGTGATCGCTTGGAACTTCTTTGTGAGATTCGTTGCTTGCGTTTGGGCCTACGCAGTCTTCTCCTTGAGTGCATCCAATACCTTCACTAAAATCCCATCGTTGACTATCCTTGCACACTCTACCTGGGGTTGTGCCATATTCCTTTTGGCTTCTTCCACTTGTGCAATGACCTTTGTTGCTCGCTCCTGGAGTTGTTCCATTTGAGCCTGGCGCTCCTTTTTCTATGTATGTGCAGCTATGAGTTCTACCTGCAATTTATTCATATCATGTGCTCCTTTGATGTGCTCCATGTTTGGTATTGTATTCTTCCTCTGCTTGAGGTCCTAGATAGATTCTCTTATCCTTTATCCTTCCTGGTCCCACTGCTAGACCTATTGATCCTCTCCCATCTTCATCCAAATTTGTGTTTCTTTCTCAAACAAGAAGGTCGCCATGTGGACTTGTCTCTTTATCTCCTTTAGCTGCGTTGTTTCCTCTTGCTTCCTTTGCTCCTTCACCTATGGTGGAGTGGTAGGTGTAAGTTGTTCCATGAGGTGCTCGATCTCCTATTGGTATTGATCGATTGTCTGTACAATATGATAAATATTATGTGTCCTTGTGAGTGTGGCCTTCTGCGTGTTCTTTGGGATTTTCTCATACGCTACGACCAATTTATGCTCCAACCTATTCGCACGGTCATTCTCATCTTTGTTCTTGATCTTAGCCTGTTCGAGTACCAATTCCAACTCATCATGATTGTCCTTTATACGTTGAATTGAAGTTTATACAAGGCCTTGGTTGGTATCTGCTTCAATACCAATTGTATTTGAGCCAAGTTCTTTAGGGGTCTCTGCCCCACGATTTCATCCATGCACAACATGATGGGTGTGACATGAAACGTTCAACTCAATTGTGTTGTCATTTGGATCCTATCCTTTTTGCTTGATCCAGCTTTGCCTCCTATCTATGATGCTGATGGGCCCGTTCTGATGCTGATGTCAGTTTCCTATGCTTCTCTGAGGTGCTTGAGGATCTGTCAAATGTGGGCCATCTCTTACTCAATTCTATCCCTTTGGCGCAGAGAATTATCGAAATCCTTGATTCTGTGATCCTGGATCATTTGGGCCACCAAGCCTGCATCATCCTCGGTGATCATGTATAATGCGAACATTTTGTGTGCCTTCGCCTTCTTCCATGCACCCCCTGTCTGGACGACTCGCCTCTTAGTCCGACCTTGCTCTTGTGGCGTAGTACTTGATGTAGTTCCCTGTATTGTCTTAGCCTACTCTTGTTGTACATGTGGTGCCTTTGTGTTGTTGTTCTTCCCCTCTTGGGTACCTAGCTTGGATGTCCCCCCCTTTTTTTGTTGTTCCTTGTTTTGACCTATCCTTGGTATCTTGGGCATTATTATCTCCTCAACATGTGTCTGTTCCTGTCTTACCTCCTCCTCCTCTATGTCTGTGGGTATTTCTCGAATGAAGACTGGAATCCTCCAATCATCTTCCCAACCCTTAATGGCCATCTCTATGTCTTCCTTCTTGATGAAGTAGTGCAGTTGTAGCCATTGACTGTCGGTATCCTTCTGTGCCTGGACCCATGATCCGGATTATTTTCGGCATGAAATGAGAGCGGAGATATAATAAATAAATGCACAGAGATATCGCGTATATCCAGTAATATAACAAAAATATATCAGAGATGCAACCATAAACACAGAGATACAGTAATACACGATTTCTATTAATGAAATAAATGTACAGAGACTGTAAAAATACAGAGTGAAAGACT
>ML791796.1:314668-325709 GCA_009831015.1 Picea engelmannii
CCAAAAACCTAACCCTAGGAGATGAAGCGCCAAAAGTCATGTGGGCCCCGTTTGGGTAAGTTGGTGCATCAACTTCTCGGGGTCGTAACTTTTGCATACGATCTTCGTTTTAGGCGTGTGATAGCTCGTTGGAAAGGTATCATTGAGGAGATTCATTTTGGGGGATCAATCATGCCTTCGACTATCATTGAGAACCTCGATCTTGAAAAAACTTCATTTAGGGCCTCAAAATGGCCCCGGAAGTGAAAACCTGCTAAAAATAGTAAATTGCCAAAATGGCCAGAAAACTATTTTGAGCCATTTGGAAAAGGTGGGTGGCCCCCGATATCCACCTGGATCAATCCACATCACATGTCTAGTGGATTTGAAGTTGGCTATGCCTTGATACTGTGTGATTGCTTCCAATGTCACCCTCCAAGTGTTGGCGATGTTATCATGTATGTTGTTGAGATAGCCTTTGAATATGGTTGCATTCCCCTTTCTGTTCTTGGGGTTCGAAGTAGATCCCAACGATAAGTATCACGCTTCGTGGAAACGACTAGGACTAGTGGAAAAAAATGAATAATTTGACTCCTTCCACCCAATCAAGACTATTAGGATGAGTAGCCAGGAGTAATTAAATTGTGTCCCCATATTGTGCACATCCTTGCAGTCGTTGAGGAATATATTTAGCAAATAAGGGGCCCAGCTGAGTGTGGTTCCCTTCACACACTGTGTTGCAGTTGCAAAAACCTCGACTGGTACTTCCTCCTTGCAGCATTTCCTGAGTAATTTACATGCCAATATTTGTGTGGCCATTCTTGTCACAGAATCATTAATACGCTTGATAATGATTTCATGTGACCCCCTTTCGATGCCTTATTTCTTCTTCATTTCCTTGACTAGTTATTTCTCCATTTCCTCGACCAGTTATTTCTCCTTTGTTTTGTCCTTAAGGAACTGTGTGGGATCCTCACCCCGTGATGGCAGCCCTATGATGTATGTGATGAGCTCTACATCTATTGAGACGATTTGTTCTAGTCACAGGTATCTGCCATGGGTGATTTCCATTATCTTCTTGATGCATTTATTTGCATACTAGTGCCTCCCAAAGTGCGGTAGGTCCAAAAGGCCTAGAATCTCATTTTTGGCTAGTCCTGCTTCCCACTAGATTGGTTAATTAATTGGTTCGCCAAGGGGTCCTATACCCATAGTCCATAGGTAGACTTGCCTGGAAAACTCTAGGAACTTGTCTGTTTCTATCACATCATGGTATGAGTACCTCAATTTCTCAATGCGACCTAATAAATTTGTTGTTATACATACCCCTTATGGAATGTGTGGTAAGACAATTGTTGTGGTGGGTTTCCTTGAAGGTGACCTTGGTATTGTCTGCTTTCCATTTCTCTATGCTGGCTAACTCGAGGTTCCGGCCTCCATTGTTCATTCTTCTGCATGCTCATATTTTCGTCTAGTGACATCTTCCACGGTTCCCTCCTGTGGTTGTTTTGGGGTGGTTGTCTGTGATATTTTCGGCGCGACCATTTCTGCCTAGTTTGGAGCTGTCCCATTGTATTTTGGGGCTTCTTCAAGGTTTTCAAGGTGCACCTAGTTTCCTACGTCCTCATCTTGTTGGTCATGTCCTTCTACTGGCATATCAATGTCCATGTCCACTAGTGTTGTCTATTGGGTTTCCTCCACAATGGGTGTGGGGCTTCCTGGTGTCATATCAAGCGACGAGATTTCATCCACGTTGACGACTTCTAGAGGCTGAGATGGTTGTTGTTCGCTGCCATGAGGTGGCGGTTGTGCTCTAGTGTTGATTCGAGGTTGTCTAGCAGTCTGGCTTGGTTCTCCCTATCTGGGTGGTTCCATGGTGGTAAGTATGTTGTTCACCAAGATTAGTGGCCTCTACCACCTCTACAACCTTAACTCTCTGCCTAATATTCTCTATCACTTTGTGCCTTTTCTAATTTCACAATAACCTTTCTTCTCTCCTGTGCTTGCTTTGTATCGGCGTCATGTGAAGCTTGTCGAAGACATTACCACGATTTTTTTTTAATTGAACTGCCAGTTCCCACATACTTTCTATTGATTTACCATGCCATCACCAGTTGGCGCGATTAATCTAGTGTCTCGTTAGTCATTTTCGAAATTCAATTCTGATAGCCTTCGTCAATTAGCGCTTCTTTTTCCATATCCATCTTTCTTGTTGTTTTTGCTTTGTAATGACCATTGGCCTTATCTCCATTGATGAGCATTGTTAAGTGTGCGTGCTCATTCTCTTTTTGACACACTATACCTATGTTGTTATCCTTTGATATCTAGCACGACATTTTTTTTTTCAAGTGCTCAGGGGTCGACTGTCCCTATACAGCTTCAGTCGGCTTCCATTAATCATCCCTCTAAGTTTTGTTCCTCCTAAATACTTCAACTATACATATCCCCCATTTGTGACAGGTTTTACTTCGTATGGTCCTAACTGGTGCATTCTGAGTTTTCCTGGATGCTAAAAGGATTTACTGTCATACATCAACACTAAGTCTCCTTCCTTGAAATTTTTCCTCTTTATATGTCTGTCATTCCAAGCTTTGTCCCTTGCTTTCTGGACTTCTTAGTGGAATCCTACTAGAATCTTATCTTCCTCCATGATCATCATTTGATTCATCATATCCTGTTTTGCGCCTCGTTCTATCATATTCGTAATCCTTGCTACGCACAGACTGGGTACTGAAAATTCTAGTGGCACCACTACTTCTTGTCCATACACCGATCTGAATGACATTTGTCCTGTCAACTTCTTGCATGTGGTCTTGTATGCCCACAATACTACTGGTATCTTTAGGTCCCAATTATCCCTATTAACATTACATATCTTCGTCAATGCATTTTCAAGGATCTTGTTAAAGGATTCTACTATTCCATTTTCTTGGGGATGATATGGTGTACTCTTTTCATGATGAACTTCAAATTCCTTAGTCATAAACTTAATAGTACTATTAATGAAGTGAGTGCCTTGGTCACTCATCCAAATCCTAAGGCAACCAAATCTGGTGATCACTTGTTCGAACAGGAACTGTGTTGTTGTCTATGCGCTGCAATATTTTATTGGCATTTCTTCCTCTCATCTTCTCGAGTATTTCATCATGGTGATGATGTACCTCGCTCCTGTCCTTTTTTTTGGTGGGTTAATTGGTCCCACAAAATCTATTTCCCATTTGTCGAATACCTGCAAAGTAACCTGTGGTCGCAGGGGCATATTGTCCCTTCTATTCGGTTTACCAACCTGTTGTCGGACAAATCAGTAAGTGCGGACAAAAACTGATCTCGCTAGTTTCACCCTTAAACTAGAACAAAACAAGATAGAACATAAAACTTTCACTAAGTTTCAATCATCAAGCATACTAACTAACAAGAGATAAATGACATACCTTTTAAATGTGGTGTTTCCTCGCTAGTGTCATCCTTGATCCATTCCGAGGCTTATGGGATGTTGAACTTGTAAATAGACACAAGACAATGAAGTGAAAGAACCAATGTATACTCAACAAAACATATGTATGTGATCAAGGAGTCATACAATAAAATAATACCAATTTTATGGGAAAGAAATATATCGTTGTATTAAAAATATGAAAAGGAGAATACAATTGAGGCCTTGATGTTGTAAGGTCCCTTCCAACAGTCTCTTGCTTCCCACACACTTATGATCCACAGATTCTGTGACTATATATCTAAAAGTCACTCACAATCTATCTTGACAAAGAAAAGCTCAAAGCCACTCTAACCAATCTAACAATCTCAAGACAAATTTCCAATATAACTTTCTCCATGAGAGCTCCTCTTCTTTTATAAGCTGAAGAGGATAAAGTGAGGAGATTAGGATGATCCCACTAAATAATAAAAGTGATTAAGATCCAAACCAATCAGAAGCCACCTCACCATAGAAGCTTCACCTTCTAGAAGCATCGATAAGATGCCCATTTTTCCCATGTACGAAAAATCGTCGCACCCCTATAACTAAGCAGAGGGCGACAATGTTGCAGACCAAGTTTAGTATAGCATGAGATGATCTATGATCTTCATACCCCTAGAAATGGGCAGGGTGCAACAATCCTCCTTAATAGGGTTTTTACAAAGGAAAAGACAACTTTTTCTCACAGGCAAAGTTCTTCTCCCTTCTTTTCTCAGGAATTCAGGCCATTGATCCTTCTAAAGACAAAGGATAGGTTTACATCATTAATGGTCATAAGGGTGATGAAAATAATGTGTAACACAACCCTCTGACATACATCACATTTCTGGAAGTACTCTTTCAAGTCTTTGTGAATGGTCGGCCACCATAGTCCTACACGCAATAACTTTTGCGTGGTAGATTTTCCTGCGTAATTTCCTCCTGCTATTCCCTCATGGGATTCTGCTAAAATCCTTGGTCTTTCATGTTCAGAAGTGTGTGGGAAGCAAGAGACTACATCCCAGACTACCAGGTTTTTTTTCTGCACAATGTTATATTCATGTGGCACAGTCCCTGTACTTAAGTACTAGATAACGTCTGTGAAGTATTCATCGGTGATCTGGACTGAAAATAACTGTGTGTCCAGAAAGTTTTCCTCTAGATTTGTAGGTTCCTCCCCATTCGTAATCCTTGACAGGTGATTAGGTCCTACGTTCATCTTCCCTAGCTTTACTATTACCTGAAAATCAAATTCTTGAAATAGCAATAGCCATCTGCAAATTATCGCCCCCAACACTGGCCTGTTGACTAAGTATTTGAGCACTGAATGGTCTATGAACATCTTGAAATGTTCCCCCAGTAAGTAATGTATGAAATTATGAAGCACATAGACCATAGCTAGGCCTTCCCCCTCTGTAGTGTTTTAGTTCTTCTCTGATTCTGACAGTTTTCTGCTAGTAAATGCTATAGTATGATCCAATTCTCCTTCTCCTAGTTGCACTAAAATATCTCCAAGTGCTATGGCCAATGCATCTACATGTACGTGGAATGTCTTCTCCCATTCTAGGAATACTAGTATTGGTGTGGTTACCATGTTTTCTTTCAGTGTATCCAAAATTTGTTGACAATCGTCATTCCACTAGAACTTTGTGTCTTTCCTTAGCAGTTTCTCCATTGGTGCGATGATCTGTGCGTACCCTTTTATAAAAAAAATTTAGTATCATGTGTGCCCCAATGTCGCTCTTACTTGACAGACTGTTTTTGGTGGTGATAGGTTAATGATTATTGTAATATTTGTAGGATCTACTAGTAAACCTTGCTTCCATACTATATGGCCCAATAGTATCCCAAAAGGTGTTATGAAGATGCACTTATTGATGTTTAACAATAATTGGCACTACCTACATCTTTCTAACATTAGCTGCAAGACCCCTACATGGTCTTTAAATAGACTATAGACTGTCCAATCATCCAAGTATAACTCTAGAAACTGGTGGATAAATTCTTTAAATGAAACTATGACTTCTCTATAAAGTATTGTTGGTGCATTCTTTAGTCCAAACGGCATGACTGTGTACTGGTAGGATCCCCATTCTATAGAAAAAGAAGTCTTGTATCTATCTTCCAGTGCTATCTTGATCTGATGGTATCCTGAAAATCTATTGGTGAATGAATAAACTTCCTGTCCTCCTATGTTCTCCAACACCTCATCCGTGAAAGGTGTAGGGAATGGGTCATGTAGGCATGCATCGTTCAACTTCCTCAAATCAATGCATATTTTGATCTCACCTTGTTTTTTCTTCTGAACTACCATCCGACTTATCCATTGTGATTCTTCCATAGGTTCTATGATTCTATCTTCCAACATTCTATCGATCTTAGCTTTGAAGTTTTTCTTATATATCGGATTTAGTCTGTATGGTCGTTGTCTGATCGGTCTTACCTCATCTTTGAGTGGTATCTTCATTTCACCTAGCTCTCTTGCTATTCCCTTCATTTCATTGAACGTTGTGAGGAACAAGTCATTGTACTTGCACAATAACTCTGTTATTCTTTATACTATTTTTTCATCCCAGTAGTCCCCAATGGTAGCCATTTTGCAATTCTCGACTGTCCCAATGTTGAATTTATTCACCTTGATCAGTGCAACAATTACTTCTGATTCTAGAGGTGGACCTTCTACTTCTCTTTTGACTTCAACTTCCTCAATCTGAATATCACATAGATCATCTTCATATGGTCCTTCTTCCTGCACATGGTAGCATGACAACAATTCTTTCACTATCCATATGTTCTTTTGTTGTTCTTCTGTTATGAGTTCAACTTTTGGTTCATTAATGAATATTACCCCTTTTATTTGTTTAAGTGATGCATCTATGTTGGGGTTCTCATGCTCAAATGAGAAAGTGATTGTAAAGTTTTTTTGTAGTACTGTCTAACTCGTAGTTCCTCTATGCAATTTCTGGTTTGTATACCTATTTTTTGGGATGTCCTCTAATGTATGTACAAAATGATGGGGTCATTCCTTTGGGGGTGTCATTTTCCACAGCGCTCTGTACTTCTCCAAGTGTTCCGCTGGTGCCCCCTATCCATCATATTTCTTCTTCTGGTTGCTTCTTTATTCTGCGCCAAACCTAATGCGTAGTAACCGCTTACATTGGTACCAATCCTTGATTGTTTCTTTGCGTGCGCCCCACCCTCTTACAGGTGTGGCCTTGAATGTTATATCTAGTGCTAATATTCTCTAATTTTCTAACACTTCATCTTCATAATGTGTCAATAATGATTTTATATCATTTACCCCATGGAAACTAGGTGGTTACCTTATCTTTGTACATACCCATCTTATTGCGTGGTCTATTCTTGCGCATCTTCTTGTGGAAACCTAGTGTATCCTCTGTTTCCAATTCTCTAAACCCATATATGAGTCTGACACACATGAGGTGATGCTTCGCCAAATAAGTATCCCATATGTAGTTGGTTTTACATAATCCTCGTCTCGCGCAATTGTTCTGTACCACTGGCTAATTTCCTCCAAGTCCAAGTAAGCAGGCTCTACAAACCATTCCCCTTCCGATGGGTCCAATGGCACAATGACCCTGTATTCTTCTGACTTGAAGGTCATTTTCCATGTCTTTAAGTTGATTATGGCCTGGTTATAAAACGCCCAATCCAAGTCGAGCAATGTTGGGTAAGGTTTTGTGTCGTCCACTATCTCTATTACTTCAAAGTCATCTTTAGTGCGCACTCCATCCAGGTCTACTGTCACTCATTTAGTCTCCCAACTGGTAGAAATTTGTGCTGATTTTCTAGTTTCACTTGAATGGGTGAATATCCTAATGTGGTCTCTCCCATACATTGCCAATGTCTTCTTGGGTAATGCATTGACTTTGGATCCTATATCCATTATGATATCTCCCATGTTGAAATCTCCAATGTTGGTGTTCATTCTGAACTCCCTACTTGTTGTTCTCCTTGTATGTAGGTGATTGACTGTTTTCTATTCTAGCCTTACTTCTGTCTCTATGCTACATATTTCTAGAATATTTTTTAATACTTTAATAGAGGATGGATCATTTATGAATTTTACACATGATTGCAAAAAACCTTTGATTGTACTAATTTGTCCCAGGGGCTACATTTCTTTGATATGATCCAATGATGGAGGCATCTCATACTCTGGTGCTTCCTTACTATGTTGCATGGTTGAGGTAAACACAATGTCAAGCTTCATAAATTCTTGTCTGGCTTGCTTTAATGTCTCATTCTCGTTATGCACATCAAACTACTTCCTTGGTTCGGCATTCTTCTTCACCCATTGGTGTTTTACTGGCTCTTGTCGTACTACGTCGTTTCTTGTTTTAGCTCCTATGCGTGTAACTATGTTGATGTTTCTTCCTTCATCCCATGCTTCTACTGAAGTCCATCGAACATTCTAATTGTTCTGAGTCCTCTTTTCCTATATCTTCATTAATAACATAGGACATTCTTTCATGTCATGATCCTAAGTGTGACAATACATACAAGTCATTGGTGGAAGTGGTCATTCTATTGCATAGTGTCCTGGTTGTTGACATTTGTGACATACCACTGGTCCTATACCTCTTCCAAATCCTCCTCTTTCTTTTCCTCTTCCTCTATAGCTAGCTCGATCCCCTCACAACACATTATACCAAGGTGCCTGGTTATACTGTGCGATATTGTAGTGGGGTTGTGCTGTGTTATATGGTTATTGCGCAGTGTTATACTATTGTTCCACAGTGTTGTATGGGGTTGGTACTTGGTTAAACTGAGGTGTGACTTGCCCAGTCATCATTTCTTCCTACACCCTATATGCATTTGATGTCCTCTCTCTCATCAAATCCATGATTCTACAATCTTTGTCATCATGGCCTACTGACTTGCAAAAGTTACAATACAAACTCTTTGGGACTATCTGGTACTTCTACATCATTGGGTAGTGATATGGATCATAGCCCTGTTTCTTACAGATTTCGCACCATACCCCTTTTGTTGGTAAGTGATTTGGCATTCCTACTACCATGTACTGCGCGAATGTTGGGCATTCGTTCTTATGGATTCCTTTTGTCCTGCATGTGGTACAACAAATGAATTCTCTTTTGTCCTTACTTTTTTTTTGGTTTAGATGGAATGTTAAATTCTTCAGATCCTCCTTCATCTCCTTGATGGATGGATCTGTCTTCTAATATTGGTTTCTTCCAATTGTAGGGATGCCTACAAAGCCTCTACCTGCTTCTGAAACTTTTGTTGTCGCAGTGGATATTTCAAGTGTGGTAATAGTGATTTGACGAACAGGTGCCTATGTTTCATATCTATCATCAAATATTTTAGTTTTCCTTTCAGTCACTTGAATCTCTAGCCAATCTCCCATACAGATTCTCCTAGTTTCTATATAATTTCTATCATCTCATTCATGTATTGGTCCTCTGAACTTGGCTTCTGAAACTCATTTATCAACAATTTCTTGATATCCCCAATCGTTTTGGTTGTCCCTGGAGGATTTTTTGTGGCTAATCTCATATACCAATCCAGTGTGTGATCCCTTAGTGTGATAGCTAGTTGTGCCAGTTTAGTGTCCTCATCTGTGATCTATTTTGCTTCCCAGATCTTTTCATAGATAAACAAGTGCTTCTTCAGGTCCTTCGATGCTTCTCCTTTGAATTCTGGTAACCTGGTGGTGGGATCATGTCCTGACATCCTGAATGTTGAACTACTACCTGCGGGTGGTGTAAATACTTGACTAATGCTTCCTAAATTGGATCCCCTGGTTTTTGTTCCTTGTGTAGACGTACTTCCTATTGTCTTTAGTTTCCCGAAATTCGGTTGTCTATGTAAATTCTAACCTTGTACAATATCTACTACAAACTGATATTCGGAAAAGAACAGAAAAGATACAATGGCAAATACAAACATTACATAGAGATTTTTCACCTGGAAACCCAAACCGGGAAAACCAACATATATTATATTCATACATTTTTGTTACATTTTTTACAATACAATATACATATAGGAGCCAGTGGCATCCAAAACCCTAACCCAATGACCTAGATTAGTCCAAAACCCTAATTCCTTAACCAGAAATAGAAAACCATTGGCAAAAAACCATGTGCCGAAAAACCACCTAATATCATGTGGTCCCGGAAATATGTCGTCCCGGTAATATGTCGTCCCGGAAATATGTCGTCCAGAAAAAAAAAAATCAGGGGCACTGCCCCCGAACCCCTGCACCCCCCTGCGCGCCCGGCGCAGACGCTCAAACACTACTACTCGTGCAAAGAATATAACACATACCCAACAGTCTAAACGGTGGTGTTCTTTTTGGTGTGTTAGTTTCACATGGGTTTATGCATTACACATTGACATTAATATGGATAGGATTTTTTCCTTATATTCCCTCTCATGGACCTCTCGTCTTCCTCTCATATGTTGCATGCAAGATTTCCTCAATCTTCTTGCAAGATACCATATATATAAAATATGCAGAACAAAAATGAAATGCTAGAAATGATAGAATAACAGTAAAATATCCATCATAATCTTCACAATACACAGAAATGATATACGAAATAGCAACAGAAACAACACTTTGATTCAGATAGAAATGTTCACAGGCCTCTTCGAGGGGGCAACCTCCAGTCGAGAAATGCTCTGTTACAATAATCTCCAAGCTAGGGTTCACATACCCTCGCCCCTTATTTATACTAAATATGTCTATTAAGAGAAGCATCTAGAGGAAGATCCTTCTAGAAGCGAAAGCTTCTATTAGGTCTTCTTACATCCGCTTTATTCTATTTTATTGAAAGGTCTTATTAATATTGACCTTTATTAAATTTGAATACATTGATCTACCTATGTGCGGGTTATGACCTTAACATGTCTACCCCCTTAAAAACAGACTTGTCCTCAAGGCTTGAGATGTGGAAACTCCTGCAGAATGGTAGCTGGTTCCCAAGTGGCTTCTGCTGGAGTCATATCTTTCCACTGTACTAACACTTCCTTGATGGTTCTCTGATGCAAGCGACGCTCACACTGGTCCAAAACTGCTTCTGGCTGTAGCCAAATGGATCCTTCTTCAGCTAACTCTGGAAGGTTGGTTTGAATTTTGCACCTGGTTCCAATCACCTTCTTCAAGCATGAAACATGAAAAACATGATGTAGCTTCAACTGATTGGGCAGAGCTAACTGATATGTGACTTGTCCCACACGCTTGAGAACTATGTAAGGGCCATAAAATTTGGGTGCTAGCTTCTGACACTGCTCTTCCTTGAGGGAAGTTTGCTTATATGGTTGCAGTCTCAAAAACACCTGATCCCCTTCGGCAAATTGACGTTCAGAGCGACCTTGATCTGCTTGCTACTTCATTCTATTCTAGGCCATGACCAAGTTCTCTTTAAGGGTACGAAGGATATCCTCTCCGAATGTAAGTGTTTTGTCAACCGCCTGGACCTTCGAGGTACCCGGTAAGTATGAGAGAACTGATGGTGGCTTCTGTCCATACACTGCTTCAAAAGGAGTCATGCGAGTGGTTGTATGGTAGGTAGTGTTGTACCACCATTCGACGAGGGGTAACCATTGAGCCCACTG
>ML791796.1:329354-380879 GCA_009831015.1 Picea engelmannii
AATAGTAGCACTGAGTTGTTGCACTTCTTGTTGGGTCTTAAGGAAACCAGATTCCAAGGTGTTGATGCGAGAATCTAGTTCTTGGCTACGGGTATGGGCCATGATGATGGGTGAACTGGAAAGGGAGCGGGCGAGGTTAGAAAATTTTGCAAAAAAACGATATGGATGAATGTGACAAGGGGAAAGAGATGAGTCTAATGGAATAGGTCTCAAATAATGTTGAAAAAATGGGAGCAGGCGGGGTCAGAATTTTTTTTTTTTGCCGAAAAATGATATGGATGAATGTGACAAGGGGAAAGAGATGAGTCTAATGGAATAGGTCTCAAATAATGGTGAAAAATTTCTAGACTTTTTTTTTTTTTTTTACAGCTGCAGGGTTATACTTTGGTCTGAAGAATGTTGCAGTGCTGAAATCCCCAAATTATGAACCAGAGAGTATTTACTTAGCAACGCCAACACAGATGCGCGTCAATAGATCTCGCTGGTTTAATTTGTTTATGTTGTTTTTTATGTTCTTCAAGGGTTAGGTATTCAAGGGTTCTACAGAAAAGGGTTTGCCTTGTGCTATAGCTCTCTGATATACGTGTGGGTCCCAACAGTAGTACTCGGCCCAATATCTCAGGGCACTAACTAAGGAGGATAGACCGTACCCTTAGCTGTACTACCCGACTACCCAGGTACTAGAGAGTATCTTCCTGAGTGTTGTTCTCGATGACACTATAGCAGTCCGACGGCCGATAGGTTTATCTAAAGAGGGCTTCAGGAAATCTAGGTCGATCCGTACACAGGTGTTGTCTGATGCGCTACCACTCGAAGGGGTACCAACAGGGGTTACAAGGGTGGCCAACAGATGTGCGCTTAAGAACCACTTGTATTTCCTGCGTGTATGAATCCCTCAACCGCAGGTTTATGCATGTAACGACAAATCTCTGTGGCTTAAAGATGCCGGAATATGTCTCTACCTTGAAAAAAAAAATACCCACAATTTCTGCCAAGGAAAGTGCTCTGATACCACTTGCAAGATACCAGATATATAAACTATGCAGAATAGAAATGAAATGCTAGAAATGATAGAATAACAGTAAAATATCCAGCATAATCTTCACAATACACAGAAATGATATACGAAATAGAAATAGAAACAACACTCTGATTCAGATAGCAATGTTCACAGGCCTCTTCGAGGGGGCAACCTCCAGTCGAGCAGCGCTCTATTACAATAATCTCCAAGCTAGGGTTCACATACCCTCGCCCCTTATTTATACTAAATATGTCTATTAAGAGAAGCATCTAGAGGAAGATCCTTCTATAAGCGGAAGCTTCTATTAGGTCTTCTTACATCCGCTTTATTCTATTTTATTGAAAGGTCTTATTAATATTGACCTTTATTAAATCCGAATACATTGATCTACCTATGTGCGGGTTAGGACCTTAACACTTCTCCACAGCCTGGAGATCTTCTACCTCCTCTTCATCACTTTCCAATCCTTCCCTTCTGACTATGGCTGTCTTCTTGGTGTTCACCTTATATTGGTAGGGTACTTCACTGCGTGTCTTTCTAGATGTCGTCGTGATCCGCTTGATCTAGTTGTCTTCCATCTTGATTGGGTCCAATTCTTTCTCCTTCTTTCCTTTATCAACTTCTCCTTCCATTTCTCCTTTTCCTATCAGTGTTTCCCCCCTTCCCCCATGTACACAGGGAAGTTTAGTTGTCTGACTCCATTGTCATTACACCTTTGTTATAGAGCAATATCTTAATAGAAGTATACAACGATATAATATACCTTTCTCTAGGGTCACGTAGAAAATCTTGCTCTGTTGCGTTATACGACTTCACTGTATCCACTGTAAATTTTGTTATAAATCCTGCTACAATACTGTCGAGCCAAAAATATATTGTGCGGGTGAATTTGTTATTCACCTGTTGTAACTCCACGATATGAACTGGGTTCCACTCTAACTTTCAGGTCTGATTTTTTACGTGGTTGTATTTCAACCTCAATATCCACTCTTGCAATAAGTGTGGAAAATCAAAGAAAAACAATTCATGCAAATCAATAAACACATATTTATCAAGATATTTGTGCGGTGTTACTCTAGGGTTTTTGTTATCTTGTTGTGCAAACTCTAGATTCTTTGTTTTCAACCATCTCTCTATTTAATCTTTCGTGGGTCCCTAGGGTATACACATTCCCTTATATATTTCCATTCTTTTTTACACTTCAGTCCCTAATCTTACATTCTTTTAACAGTTTTTCAATAGATCAAACATTCTTTTAACAGTTGTTCAATAGATCTCAGCCACTCAATCCTATGTTCTATGTTTTTCCAGCAGACACCAAAACCATTTGTTGGTTTATTCCCCTTTCCCTTTAGCCATTTACCATCATAGATTGACCCTAGTTCATAACCAAGAAGCTTCCCAACAAAATCCCTTACGACTGTTGGCCCCTCTAGTTATCTAGAAGGCAACACAGTACACAGAGTGCACCACGCAGTATCACATGAGATAGCTCTTATGGGTGGTTGCAATACTCAGGTGTTTGCGTGTTTGCAACCTAGGACTGAGCGAGATCTTCACTTGAATGTCGCAACCTTTGTCTAGTATGTTTAACATCTGGTTATAACATTTATTCTATGTGTGCAGGTGATATACCAGATCTACTTAATCACTTCATTCATTCAACATTCATCAATCAATCAGAAAAAAATACACATTCATTCAATCACATAACACAGGTGTTACCATGGTTCACCCCCTCTTGGGATACAACCACAAATATCTGACTCTCAAGATCTTTTATTATGGAATTTCTAAAAATACAGTGCCATGCGCTTTACATTCATGGTTCTCACTCCCCACCATAGGCTCCTCAATCCCTGCGAGGATGACTAGATTGCACCAAGCTCCTCAACCTGCGATCTAACCCTCTGGATCAAGTCGTTCATTATCTCCTTAGATCACCATCTTAATGATTCATACATTTCTTACAATACCCTTCCTCTCTCTTTCCCCTCTATCTGTCCCTCTTAGTCTCTGTTTTTCTCCTGTCTCCCCCCTCTCCTAAGTACTACCTATTTATATTTTCAGCTCACCAACCATTACAATGTATTACAAAAACCCTAACCCTTTAATTTGGATCTTAAAGAAGATAGTCAGAAAATCACAAGAATTGTCACAATGTTCTTCACAACACGCTTTGGGATAGTAGAGTGACTCCTAAGGAAGTTGTAGGCACTTCCCTATAATTTATTTTTTATGGTTACGAGGCCATCCTACCAACAAATTTATATCTCCCATCCTTACAATTATCCTAGGCCTCTAGAGGCCAACCTCTTTCCAATATGCAACATCATATCAATACACTTCTTATGCTAGAAGAGGAAAGGGAAAAGTATAAGTAGAAATTCACAGCTCAAGCAAGTGGTATAAACATGGTTTGTAAAACATAAAGTTGGGGATACTAATTTTGATGTGTTGGATATGTTTTAAAATGGGATAAAGTTAAACATCCTAAAGGAAAACATTCTAAATTTCATAACTTATAGCTTGGTCGTTATCTAGTAGAATTGGGGTGGGAACATATTGATTACAAAACCTAGGAGCTGAAATGGATTCTCTCCCTGTAAATGGCCAAAGCCTTAAAATATTTTTACCTATCTACTCGGGATGAGTATTTTTGTACCATAGATTTTCAAGTTTTTTTTTTTTGTTTTGTTTTGTTGAGGTTTTTTTTTTTCAGTTTAATTTTTGGATGATGTTTTATGATTCATTTTCTGTTTTGGGATTTATAGTTTTGCTATGTGAGAAAATAATGTTGAGCCTTAGCTCTTGGTGAGACATGGTTAAACAGTTTTTTTACCTCATACCTTGCTTTTCCCAATTCAAAATTAAGGGGGATTCACTTTGAATAGAATTTGAAATTAGAAAAAAATTACATTTTTATATGCATATTATCTAGGGAGAAAACATATTGTTTGGCTTATGGTCTGGAAGTTCTAAAGGGGGATTATGGAAAAGAAGGAGAGAATGGATCATGTCTTGTAGAAAAACTAATAAGGATTCCACTCCTCCTAAATGAGAATTATATGCAAAAATCCCAAGTACTAGTTACTTTCTTCGATAAACATATATCATCCTCCTAGTATCATTTTTATGTCCTACAAATGTCCTCACTAAGGATCTCCAACAATTGGTACATATGTGTTACATAATACCAAAATAAAAAGGAAAATGGTGTGGGAGGAAACCTTACTCAAATGGAGCATGATGGTTTCAAGGAGAGTATGTAGATATCTCTTCCAAGGATATGGATGCTCATTGGTAGCGGAGAAAGCTCTGAGATATCGGGCTGACTCCGTCGGGGCTATGGACACTTGTGGACAATGGAGCAAAACCTGAAGAGTGTTTCAAGTACTTAGAGGTTAGAAACTTCAAAATTATCCTATCAGGGTTGGTATTATATTTATTCTTGTTTATAAGGAATGAATCATTGGTTTGAGAAAAAGAGAATGGAAATCAGACAAATCCCAATCGTCACGCATGTGTGACTATTCCATGAATTATATGCATATATATTTATAAATAACTAAGTTCTGGTTTTTATCTCATGTCAAAATTTTCTCCTAAAATTGTTATATCATTACTTCTAAGGTAAAGTCAAAGATTTTGATTTTGTCCATTGAATCGTCATTTGTTGAGTCCTCAACACACCCTTTGAAATATCAAACATTTCAAGGATACCACTTTCTTTTTCATAACTAGTTCATCATTTTTTTTCTTATCTTAATTTGTATTGCTTTCATTTTTTTTTATATTACTCTCTAATCATTTCTTTTGTGTTTGTTTTTAGAGCTTGAAAATTTTCCAAAAAGGATATGCAAACGACTTGCTAACTTAAGTGAAAATATGGACAAGACTGAAGTATTTCAACCAAAAATCCAAAAGAGATGAAAGGTTTTTTCAAATGTTTCAATCCCAATAAAGGCATTTAGTCGGCACCAATGGTCTGTCAGTAGTCTTCAAAATCTTTGAAGAATTAGGAAAGGACTGAAAATTTACATCAATCGATGATGACGTTGGACATCGTCGTTGAACGAAACCTCTTACAAAGGAGTGGAGAAATTGTTAATATCCACCGATGTTGATAGAACCATGAGTAGAGAGACAAGTCCTAACTATTCGATCTCAACTTTTGATGAATCTCAATTGTTAGTGATTAAAMCACGATGCTATMAATTTCAATAAATATGAAATCCATTTCACCAAGACATGAATGACGTACTGCGACACCAACTTCCACATAGACTTTCATACCTTCTGCATCATATGCCACATCACTCGCCACATCAGCTACAATGTCATGTTTCATGTTACTTTCTTGTCACGTCATCTCATGCATCACCAAATGTGTAAGAACTGTATGTGTCTCTCTTATAATGGTTGGAGGGTTGGAATTTCAAAGTTGAAAAGCCCGTCGAATTTGACGGTCTACATCACTACAATGCCCGTTTGGCCGGTTCCAAGGAAGAAGTTGACCGTTGCACAAAATTTTGAACCGTATTTCAATTTGCCCGTCAAATTGAAATTCCATTTTTCATGTTACTTTCTTGTCACGTCATCTCATGCATCACCAAATGTGTAAGAACTGTATGTGTCTCTCTTATAAGGGTTGGAATTTCAAAGTTGAAAAGCCCGTCGAATTTGACGGTCTACATCACTACAATGACCGTTTGGCCGGTTCCAAGGAAGAAGTTGACTGTTGCACAAAATTTTGAACCGTATTTCAATTTGCCCGTCAAATTGAAATTCCATCCCTGCTTATAATCATTTGCCCGTCAAATTGAAATTCCATCCCTGATTTTAATTTCATGTTTTGGTGAATGGGCACATATTTCAGTCGATGTTGATGAATCCATCGGGCGTCGGACGGTTTGAAAAACATATTTAGGTATACCACGCAGACTAATTCCATTGATTGTCGATAGTCTATCGACATCAGAAAATTTTTCATTCAAATGATGTATGGAATCACACAAACCTTCACCAATGTAGATATACTGTGAGCTCACGATGGATCACAAATGTCTATTTCACTGTAACGATGAATCTCCACCATAGAAACTTTAACCTAATTTATGACCGCTCATGTGCTCCATACTGCCACGTTGCTTCTGTACATGACCACGCCATCATGCCACGTGTCCATTCGTACCTTTCCATGTCATATTTCATACTTTACTCTAACACCTCAGCTGAGACGTATATTTCCACATCATCGTATGAAGCCATGTGTAATGCCACGTAACCATTCGAATATTAACACTGCATGTCGATGATAAGGCATGTAGTTTTGTATTCGCACAATCCCACTTTACTATTGAGAATTAGTGTAGAACTAATTGAAAGAAGGTCGAATATAGGTGCTTAATCAACTTCATTTCATTAGTTTCTATCAATTTCTTGAGAATAACATGTTCAATGAAGAATTGTGCATTAAAAGATCATTAGAGTGAATGTGTTTTGTTGTCTCGGGTTTTTCCATCCTTAACTCTCTTATGCATCATTGTTCAATTTCTTAAATTATAACTATGTACGCATATATCATAACTAATTGTTGTTTTATGTTGAAAATCTAAATGACATATTATGGATTGATGTGTGTTCGTTATGCTGAAAAATGTCAGCTCGAAGAAGTGCTAGTAGCATTGTGGTGGAAGGAGGATAAAAATTTCATAAGTAGGACCTCGAGGTGGTATGGCATAACCAATTTAAGGGAAAGCTAGGGCATAACCCTAAAGTTGCACTTGACTGTGAGAGGGAAAGCTAGGGCATCATCAAGTTATTGTAATGATTTTAGAGATAAATTTTGCATTTATGTTTTGAACTCGTTGAAGGTGGAGTTAAGGATAATGTGAAAAATATGTCTTAAACATGCAAGAGAAAAAACATATCTCAATGGCTTAGTAAATGGTAGTCAATCTAATGGATCAGATGGCAAGAGCGATATAAAGAAAGGAGAAATATGGAAGCTTTCAATTTGTCCACTCACACATGAAACTCTTGATCCTAAATATAATTCAAGACACAAGAGAAAAATACTTTAAAGCAAATTTGATTATGAACAAACAATCAATAAAGTTTTCACTGGCTTACTCATAAAAACGATACATCATATGCATTGCAGAAGATAAGCATGCATTCAAGTAGGAAAAATATAGAAAAAAAGACAAGAATTAGAAATCTAACCATCATATTTCCTTTAGCATTTAGTACCAGTTGAAATATATGGTTGTCTTTACAATAGAGTGTTCTTCAAAACTGGCTAATGGTTCCCAACCCATCTCTCTTCTAACTTCTCCTTCTACCTGTTTATATAGAAAGAATGCATATTTATCAAGATCCAAAATAAATGGATCCGAAAACATCATCATCTATATTTAGTTTCTTGTTTAAAATAATCAAGGAGGAGATCATATTTGATTTCCAAGTCGAATTGATTAGGTGGCTTATCAAGTGTTGTCCATGAGATTTTTTAGGAAAATAAATCTAGCAAATTCCTGAAAAATAAGGTCTAAAAATCTCTTCGTATCTACCAAACTGTGATAGTTGTGTAAAAACAAAAAGATATTTTGTGAAGGGACTCATTCCAAACAAAAACCTCTTTTGGTTTCCAAAACTTCATCTCCAGCTGCTTTGAAATCTCACCAAAAATTGGTCACTAAAACAGGAAATCATTTATTGTGAAATCTCTGAAAAATAGGCCTCAAAGATATATTCAAACCTATTAAACTATAATATTTTTGTAACAACCGAGAGAGGTTTTTGTGAAGGGGACCATTTCTAACAAAAACCTCTTTTGGTTTCAAAGAATTCATCTCCATAGTTTCATAAATTGATCTTGAGGATAAAGACTAAAATATAGGGAAAAAACAGAGTATTGTCTGTATTGATTTTTGCCCTTCTTATTTTTTACATTTTTCAGATCTTTCCTCGGGTGCAGACTTATTCAGATCAATGAATAAATTTGTCTTTACTTCTTTGAAGTCTCCAGGTTCCTCTTTTTTTTGTTTTGATGGTATGAGTTGTTGTTTATTAGACCCTCTGAGTTGGATTCCTTTATTGTCTTTAGTCTAATCTTTTGGAACAAGTAAATGACTCTCCAACACTACCTCTGTTTTTTGCTTCTCTAAATTTTTGTGAAAGTTTTGTATAAGCTTCGATCAGTCCAACGCCATCTGGTTCTAGTCAGGTAACTTGCCCACTTTTCTTAGGTGCCATAATGCAGATCACTGAATTTCAGAGTATGTCTAGGGTTTATGTCGACAACAACTATAGAACTTCTGAAAATGTTGTGGAAGAGGTTGGCGAACTGCAAAGCTTGTATAAACGAAAACCAAATATAATGAAAGTCTCAGGTGTAATCTATTATCCATCATGCTATGAAACCAACAAACATGTGATGTGATTTCAGGTTGGATGAGTACAATCCCGATCTCTTCAAGTGAGTATAATATTGAGGACACGATTAGATATTTAATCATCAATTATGTTGGGATTTAGGATAATATCTCAAGTGTCTTATGACATGATTTCGTGAAGTGGCACATGAAAAATGATGATTATTCTCAGTACTACAAGAATAGTGCTACTCTTGTAGCGCCCTTTTCCATAATCCAGAATTCAAATATAAAAAGAGAAAAGGACTTGTGATTTGATGGGGATATTCTAAACCATCTAATTCTACTTTAATCAAATTGAAACATGGTAATAAACACACAAAACATACAAATGCAGTCTCAATTTAACATTATAGAAGCATAGAAAGAAAAGTGCAAAATAATGCTAGGGATAGATAGGGTATAGAAGAGAATAACTCAATAACCATTAACCAAGTTAGAGACTAACACGGGCTCCTTCTTGGGATAAAGTTTCATCTAAAGTTTCATGATAAAACTTTAAGAACTTGTCGACCAATGTCTTTATCTCCCTGATCATCATCAATTTTTACTGTAATTATTTCCATGTCCAACAATTCCTTTATTTACAATCCAAAAATAACAACCAAAGAACTGTGAGTGGTCTTTCCATTGGGCTTATGGAGTCTTTATTACTGATCATACCAATAAATTGAAAGCAAACTGCTCGGATGCAAGCTTATTCAATCATCCTACTACTTCTAACTAGTAGGAGAAAGTTGATCATGTGATATGAAATTGTTAATATAGCCAATCAAACACTAGAGTGATAGAATGGCCAACCCATTTGCGGCTTAATGAGTTAATGAAAAAATATGAAATTTTTGTAGCATAAAGCTAATGGGAAGCCAATACTTATAGCTACAATATGCTCTAATTCCAAAAACTGAAAAATTTTGAACTCATAAAAATACAAACTCCATGTAGAAAACCACAGGATCATGCCAATTGTGTTGCATCTCCAGCTGATACAAGAATCCATATTGTTTCTCTATGATTTATGCTTCATTTATGAGAGCATAATTCATTTTAATATCACTTGTTTTAGAAAAAACATGTGGAACTTTCTCATATGCTTATTGGATAACATTGTTCAAAACAACATTATCATCAAATAAAGGTTGATTTGAAAATTTTTATGAACTATGAAAACCAAGGACCTCTACTTCATGATCATATTGAAAAAATGAGTGCATATATGTTACTTGATCATCATTATAATTTTGACCATAAGATACATATGAAACAACATAAAATACATTTGCAACTATTGGTTTTTCTTTCTCATCTACAATATGTTATTCAACAAGAATTTCTTCAGTCAACAACTAATCTTCGAACATATTAGGAACAACATTTGTATCATAGTCACTACTATTAGAAACATTTGGATTGATTTCAAATGCATCTAAAGTATCATTGTTATGAATTTCAAGATTAGAATGTTGAAAATCTTCCTGTTGTAAAACAAATTTAGAAGAAGATATGAATGATAATGAATCTTCTTCCTCTTCCTCGATGTAATCATCCTCTTCATTTGTACTGCTAGAGGAATCAACTGCTAAATTCTGAATATATAATGCATATCCCTCACAACAATGCTCAAAAATCCTTTCATTTGGGTAAAGTTTCTTGCAATGTGAATAAAAAACAACATGAAAGACCTTCAAAGAGGAAATACTAGAAGCAAGAAGAGTTATGTACCATTGTCTTTCATAGCCATCCAATGAATACATGAACATTTTCATTAATACATCTTCATGATGTATATTTAGTTGATCCATGCATTGATGAAATTCAATCAAATGTAGTGTCGGATTGTTCTCATCCTTTTCTATGAACCATGGAAGGCAATCTCCCCATATATCTATAGTGGGAACATCATTAGGGAAATCAACAATAGCAGAGAAATTCAATGGTGCAAACCTCTGTGAAAAAATAGCTTCCATAGCCTTTGAAATCTTGGATCAGTGGAGTTGCAAATAGATGCTTCCTTCATGGAGTCTCTAGGTGAATGATACAGTCAGAAAAAGTGTCCAATTCTTGTTCACCATCAAGAGATAGAATTGATCGTTGTCATTATCCCAAGGATAAATACTTTGTGTCTCCATCCTAGACAACAGTGGCAAAATATGTTAGTCCCTAAAGTTCCACTTGACTGTGAGAAGGAAAGCTGGGGCATCATCAAGTTATTGCAATGGTTTTATAGGTAAATTTTTCATTTAGGTTTTGAACTGGTTGAAGGTTGGGTTAAGGATAATATGAAAAAATTGTCTTAAACATGCAAGAGCAAAAACATATCTCAATGGCTTAGTAAATGGTAGTCAATCTAATGGATAAGATGGAAAGAGTAATATAAAGAAAGGGGAAATATGTAAGCTTTCAATTTGTCCACTCACACATGAAACTCTTGATCCTAAATACCATTCAACACACAAGAGAAAAATACTTGAAAGAAAATCTTATTATGAAAAAACAATCGGTAAATTTTTCACTGGCTTACTCATAAACAAGATACATCATATGAAATGCAAAAGATTAACATGCATTATGCTAGAGAAATTTCTATTTTCGACACACTAGTTCAGTGGGAGTTAACTGATTAGTTCTATTTTAGACTTTATAATTTCAGACCATCACTATTATGCATGCATTCCTAAGAAAATCTCACTATAGCTCATTGTTTCTTCGCTTTTCATAATTATAGGATCTCATTGCCTATATGAGTGAATATCACTCACTCATTAATCATATCATAATATACATTGATTCTCATTCTTCATATTGTATCTCTCTTCCTTTTCTTGATAAGATTTGTTTGTGTATGCTTTCGCTAGGTCTCCTATGTAGGTTTCCATGAAACACTGACATGGTATCAAAGCTGAGATGCTTGGATAAAACTAGACAAGACAGAGAAGAGAGAAAGAGGATTTAATTATTGATTAAACCTATTTTTTTCCATCTTCGCAGCCTATCCCTATCAAAAGGTGCCACAATTAGAATTGTCACAGTATATCCACTACTAGGGTGCAATAGTCGCACTCACACTTAAGATTTTTTTTTTTTAGGAAATGTCATAGCCTATACACAGTCAAGGTGCGACATCGTCGCACTATATTCTTCTCTTGGGTTGCGACGATTCATTTTTTCACAATCTTTGCACTTTATCCTTCTCTAGGGTGCGATGATTCAACATCGTCGCATTGTATCCTTCTCTAGGGTGCGGCGATTCAACTTCCCTCTAGAAAATTGGTTGTCTGCAGTAAAATATCCATATATCGAGATCCACGATCTGGGTTGGAATGAAATTTTGACCAGAGATGTATAACATAGGGATTCTCATGCTCACAAAAAATCTCCAAAACCCACATCATATTTTAGGATATATAGTTGTTTTATCATATCTATGGCTGCCATAGAACCGTCTGTCATATCTTAGAATCAACGATCTGGGTTTCTAGGATCTTTTTAGAATCAATAGCAAGGATGGAGGCGATGAAACTTATTAAATCAATTCTGGTGATAATGCGCAAACTGTACAACTATTTTGAATGTAATTTGAAGGCCACATTCCAACTCAAAAGAAAAGGACTGTATAATTTAACGATGGTGACAGAAATAGAACCTATATCAGCGCTTGAGAAGACCAGATGGGTGAATCGTAAGTATGATGCCACAAGACTACTTCTTGAGTTAATCTCCATTGATCTATGGTTTCATTTTTCAGCATGCAAGACTCCAAACGAGATCTGGACCACCTTGGAAGGACTCTTTGGAAAGCAAGATGAGATGCGAGGTCATGTGCTTGAGGTAGAGTTGAATACATTAGACCCTAAATGTTTTTATACTATACAAGATTTCTTTACTAAATTTAAGTCTTTGATCTTGAGCTTGGGTGAATATGTTATTGACAAGTCTACACAAGAGAAACAACTTATTCTAACAATCTTGGCCAAGATAGGATTAGAATACGTTGTATATGTCTCCAATTTCCATTATGGCAGATGTGTTTTGGGAGAAAATTGGAAAATTCCTATGATGGCTCAGTTCATTGAGTCTCTCACACAAGAGAAAACAAAACTCATATAGATGGGCCTCATGAAATATCCCAAAGCACATGCACTCATCATGTATGATGGAAAATAATCATACAAACAAAATGAGAAGGAGGGATTTCCCAAACCCTTTAATGATTCTTCAAGTTCCAAAGACTCTTCAGATTCCAAGAAGAAGAAGAAGGGAAATAAGTGCACTTATTGCAATAAACTGAATCATGAAGAATCCACATGCATGAAGAAACATATCAATCCAATATGGAAAGAAGCCATGAAAAAGGAGTATGACTCACTCCTAAAGAATCAGACTTGGTATCTGGTTCCACTTCCACCAGAAAGGAATATTTTCAAGTGCAGATGGGTCCAAAGTATCAAGAATTACAAGGCTAGACAGGTTTCCAAAGGACTTCATCAGATCCATAAATATTTCTACATCTTCATGAATACTTTCAGTGTGCTGAAGTTTCAAACTTTGCAGGATCGTCTTGGAGTGAAGAACATAGTTTCCTAGAAACAACTTCCATTTTCTTGTTTTGACACATTTTCTAATGAGGGGGGGATTTGTTCCCGCGTGGTTTTCTCTCTTTCCTAATTTTTATTCAGTGTTCATTAGTTGCATTGTACATGAGTACCTAATATAGCCTAGTAGTTGGGAGTCATTTTTTACTCCATGGTGATGTTTAGGGGGGTGTTGGAGAAATTTATATTTTCGGCATACTAATTCATTGGGAGTTAACTAACTAGTTCTATTTTAGACTTTCTAATTTTAGACCATCACTATTATGCATTCATTCCTAAGAAAATCTCACTACTTCTTCGCTTTTATTAATTATAGGATGTCATTGCCTATATGAGTGAATATCACTCACTCATTGATCAGATCATAATATACATTGATTCTCATTCTTCGTATTGTATCTCTCTTCTTTTTATTGATAAGTTTTGTTTGTGTATTCTTTAGCTAGGTCTCATGTGCAAGTTTCCATGAAAAACTGACATATTCGAGTAGGAAAAAGATAGAAAAATAGACAATAATTAGAAATCTAACCATCAGATTGCCTTTAGCACTTAATACCAATTGAAATATATGATTATATTTACAATAGAGTGTTCTTCAAAACTAGCTAATGGTTCCCAACCCATCCCCCTTCTAACTTCTCCTTCTACCATGTTTATATAGAAAGAATACATATTTATCAAGATAAAAAAGAAATGGATTGGAAAACATCCTCATAAATAATTAGTTTATTGTTTCAAATAATCAAGGGGGAGATCAGATCTGATATCCAAGTCGAAATGATGAAGTGTCTTATCAACTATTGTCTATGAGATTTTTTAGGAAAATAAATCTGTCAAATTCATGAAAAACAAGGTCTAAAAATCTCTTTGTATCTCCCAAACTATGATATATGAGTAAAACCAGAGAGAGTGTTTTTTTAAGGTGACCGTTACAAACAAAAACCTCTTTTTATTTCCAAAACTTCATCTCCAGTTACTTTGACACCTCGCCAAAAATTGGTCACTAAAACAGGAAATCATTTATTGTGAAATCTCTGAAAAATAGGCCTCAAAGATATATTTGAACCTCTTAAACTGTGATAGTTGTGTAACAACCGAGAGATTTTTTTGTGAAGGGGTCCGTTCCCAAAAAAAACCTCTTTTGGTTTCAAATAATTCATCTCCATAGTTTCAGAAATGACTCCTGAATATAAAGACTAAAACAAGGAAAAAACAGAGTATTGCCTATATTGATTTTTGCCCTTCTTATTTTTTACATTTTTTAGAGCTTTCCTTAGGTGCAGACTTATTCAGATCAATGAATAAAGTTGGCTTTATTTCTTTGAATACTTTAGGTTCCTCTTTTTTTTTTTGATGGTCTGAGCTGCTGCTTATTAGACTCTTTGAGCTGGATTCCTTTACTGTCTTTAGGATAATATTTTGGAACAAGCATATGACTGTCCAACTCAACCTTTGTTTTTTTCTTCCCTCAATTTTTGTGAAATTTTTGGATAAGCCTCAAGCAATCCAACTCCCTCTAGTTCTAGTAGGGTAACTTTCCAACTTTTCTTAGGTGCCATAATGCAGATCACTAAATTTTAGAGTCTGACTAGGGTTTTTGTCAGCAACAACTATAGATCTTATGAAAATGATGTGGAAGAGGTTGGCGACCTGCAAAGCTTGTATAAACTAAAACCAAATATAATGAAAGGCTCATGTGTAATGTATTAGCCATCATGCTATGAAACCAACAAACCCATGATATGATTTCAGTGTGGATGAGTACAATCCCAATCTCTTCCAGTGAGTATAATATTGAGGACACGATTAGATCTTTAATCATCAATCATGTTGGCATTTAGGATAAGATAGAGAGTGTCTTCTAACATGATTTCGTGAAGTGGAACATGCAAAATGATAATTATTCCTAGCACTACAATAATAGCGTTATTCTTGTAGCACCCTTTTCCATAAGCCAAAATTCAATTTTAATAAGAGAAAAGGACTTGTGATTTGATGGAGAGATTCTAAACCATCTAATTCTACTTTAATCAATCTCAAACATTGTAATAAACACACAAAACATACAAATGCAATATCAAGTTAACACCGTAGAAGAATATAAATCAAAGTGAAAAATAATGCTAGGGATAGACAGGGTATGGAAGAGAATAACTCAACAGTCATTAACATGTTGATTAAGGTTGGTTGTTATTGATGTCAACCCTTGAAGAAAGTTCGGTAGCACAAGGGTTTGGGTAATGGACCCAAGGTTGTTTTATGTATAATGGTATGATTTTTAATATATTTGAGTGTAATACTATTCTATATGGATAGTACATGTCATTCCATTTCTTGTGGTATGTGTAATGTCACATAACTCCTCACRGTTTGAGAGTTATAGCCTTAAGAAGTTGGAGGACCCCCATATGTCATCTAGAAGCCCCAAAAGGTCAAAGTAGTCAAAGTGGTTTAAGATATTTTAGAAGGTAAATAATAAAGTGAAGTGATGAGTGTACTATAATTCAAAGTGAATACAAAATAAATTATTTAAATAATAAATTTAATGGAGAAATTTGAAGTGGGTTAACCCTAAAATGAGGAAAGTGGGCAAAGTGACCTAGAAGATGCTTCTAAGGAAGCTACTTGGAGAGTATAAATAAGAGGCAATTCTCTCTCATTTAACATCACACTTGAGCATATTGAATATATAYAGGTCACCGAGGTAACCAAAGGATATCTAAGCCGAATTTCAGAGGGAAGGTGAAGAAAAGAATGACAAAATTCAAGGGAGGATAAATTATTTTGATGATGCTTTCTAAGATATGTTATTTACAGGTCATCTCACCATTTTCAAAATAACATTTTTTCTAGAATGATTCAGACCATGAAATTGATAGGCCATTGAGGAAACATATCCAAGTATCTGTGGTAAAAATTTCAGCTTGTGGGTCGTTGTATTTTTTGAGTTACACTCCATGGAAAATAGGGTTTGTGGCTAGTCCTAAAACTAGTCTAAAACATGTGTTTCGGGTAAAAACGGCATAACTTATTCATAACATATCCAAATTCAGTAATACCAAATGTGTTGGTTAGATTTACACTCTGTGGAAAATAGGGTTTGTGGCTAGTCCTGAAACTAGTCTAAAACAAGTGTTTCGGGTAAAAACGTCATAACTTCTTCATAACAGATCCAAATTCAGTAAGACCAAATGTGTTGGTTAGAGTACAGTCTGTAGTATTTTTTATAACATTTTCAGATCCATTCAACAAATAGTCCATTCAGGGCATGCTCTACAAGGTCTCTCTCTCTCTAGAATAAGCCAAAATTCAACAAGGTATGTCATTTTTGCTATAACTCCTTTTTTGAGAGGTTCCAAGTAGTGACTCCTTGAGGAATTGCATAAAAAAAACTGAATAACATTGTTTACTATTTTCATATCTTTATTCATTGCAGGTACATAGTTATGATTATTTCAAGTTAAGGTTGTTGACTAATCCCAAACTAGTCATGTGAGACTAAAGAAAAGTTTGATGAAAATGCTAGTCTCTTGTTGTGAAATTTAAGGAAGGTTTGTAGGTATGTGATCATATACACCAGGTCTATTATATAAATACAAATCATATTTGGATGATTAAATTGATGAGGGCTTTTGGTTAAGGTACATGTTGGGTACATGGTAGAGACAAGTAGTTGATAAGTTGGAACATACATGAGGTGTATAGTTGATGATGTTGGTACATATTGATGAGTCATAGTTGATGAGTAGTTGACACATGATTGGTACATACTTGGTACATGGTTAGATTCACTTTTTTATGGTACAGGTTGATTACAAGTTGTTTGGTACAGGTTGGTTTATGGTTGATGCACTTGTTTATGGTATAGGTTGATTACAGGTTGAGGTACATGTTGATAAATGGTTCAAGTTTATTGGTATAGGTTTACAATGTTGTATCTCATAGTGATAGTGTGATAGTGGTTCCATCATTCTACTTCTACTTCAAGGAGTTTGGACGGGGCAAGGACATGTGGTTTTATCCACCTTCTCGTTGTAGACAGAGAACATAAGGGGTTTTAGCCTCCTTCTAGTTGTAGCAAGAGAATAGGGGAGTTGGAGCTTCCCTCAGGTTGTAGCCTGAGAAACAAGGGGGTTGGAGCCTCCTTCCAGTTGCAGCTGGAAAAGAAAGGAATTTTTTTCTTCCAATGAATGTAATTCTTTAAGACATATAAGAAAAAGCATTCTTTAGTTTTCTCCTGCTTTGGGTTTCCATGTAAAACACTGGTGTACTATGTATGTGTATGATTGTTCAATTGTTCATTGCTTATTTATTCTGTAGTTATTGGATGATAATGCTACATTGATATAACACTTGGATTATATGGTTAAAAAGGATTAAATTGCTCTATTACTGATTCACCCCCCCTCTCAGTAATCCAACAATTGGTATCAGAGCAGGTTCCTTCATAAATCAGTTTAACCACTGAAAAGTAGATCATGGAGAGAAACAACTTGTATAAAAATGGAATAACATAGTTCAATGGACATAAGTATGCATTTTGGATCATAAGGATGAAAACATATATACAGACACAGGGATTTGAAATTTGGCAATCAATTATAGATGGATACACAACACCAATAGTTACGCCAACAAATGACAAAGTAGTGAAACTCGGTCAGAATAATTCCAAAGACAAAAATGCATTTCTGAATGGTGTTAGTGAAACTGTATTCACTAAAGTTGCACATTGTAAATCCGCTAAAGAAATTTGGGACAAACTTCAAAATATTTATGAAGGAGATTCAAAAGTTAAAGCAACAAAGCTTCAAATTTACAGACTTGAGTTCGAACAACTTAAGATGAAGGAATATGAGAATATTGCAGCTTACTTTTTATGAGTTGATGAAACAGTAAATGAAATCATAGGATTGGGAGAAGAAATCAAATAATCTATAATTGTTCAAAAAGTACTAAGATCTCTTCTTATGAGATTTGACCCTAAGATATCATCACTAGAAGAAAGATCATATCTAAACTCAATAAGAATGGACAAAGTACATGGAATATTCACAGCATATGAAATGAGAATTGAACAAGAAAATTCAAATATAAAAGAAGAATCCTTCAAAGCATCCAAAAAGTCAAAGCAAAAGGGAAGGCAAAAATAAGAACATAGCAACAACAGTGACATCTCAGAAGATGATGAATAAGTGGCCAACTTTGTCAAAATATTGAAAAAGGGAACCGACGGTAGGTATAGAGGTAAGATTCCTTTAATTTGTTTTAATTGTGATGGTATTGGTCATTTTGCTAATAAATGTCCTTATAAGAAAAAGAGAAATGATGAAGGTTACTCAAAAGGCAAACAAGCATAAAAAGGCAAAAGAACCACAAAGAAAGTTTTCAAGAAAAGCTTATGCACCAAAGAAGACATCTCATCATCAGATGAATATGAAGTCGGTGATAGTGAGACAGAAAGAGTTCTATTCATGGCAGTAGAAGACTCTGATAAAGAAGACTCTGAAGAAGAATATGAAGAATCTGAATATGAATATGAAGAAGTTGAAAAATAAAATGAAGAGGCAGAAGTTGACTACCGAGAGGAATTAATGTGTTCCATAGAAGTTGTTATCACTCCAATAAATCACTCCTTGAATGTAAAGGGTGTAATCTTGGTAACTTAAATAGATCAATAATGTAAAGGAAAGAGGATCAAATTGGATGACATTATAAACTCATATCCATTTAGAAACCCATAACTTCACTCAAAAGACCAAGGATTTCAACTATGTTGTTCATAATGTTTTAATCAATGTGTGGAAACATGGAGAAGACTCAATATGTTGACATAAATATCTATACAATAACATATGTGAATGGCCAGTAAGGATAGGTAAAATACTCTTCATACTAGCATAAACATATATAATATTGCATATAATATATGGCCAAACCAAATGAGTAAATACTTGCAGCTTTATCTTATGAATGCACTAATAGGATGACAACTATCTGGCATTAAGACAAACATAAGAAGAAAAGTATATAAGTCTAATATACCAATGAAGAGATGGGATTACAACCTTTTGTCATTGAGTATACATAAACTTGGAAAGAAAGGAGATGCAAACTGAATAAACAAAGTGAAAGAAGCTCGATGTCAAGATATATTCATGGACATTTCCAAAGGATGAAATGTACAAGTCTTCAAGAATAGAACCATAGTTCTTAGACTGTTTTTTCCCCCTCCCTTCAGTTCTGAGAATTCTTAGGCTTTAATAGCCTTTACATCAAAGTTTCAAGATCCTATTTTAATGGATCTAAAATACCTAAAATAAACATAATCAAAATGGATCTTCTAGCATATATGATCCAATCTTATTATCATAAGGCGAATTTGACAGTCTTCAGCATTATTTGGCATCTTGTAGGTGAAGATCACAGAATTCAAAATTTGTCAATGATGGTTCTAGGGATTTCTGCACAAAATAAAGTGCCATTTGGTATTGTTTCCTTATCACATGCCTCCAAAACGTGAAAGGGAACATGATATGTATTACCACAATTATTATCCTTCATTTGATATCATTCCCACATGTTCTGGAATTGGAAAATCACGATCTGGGTAGAAAGAAGGTGATTCTAGACTCTTTTGCACATTCAATGGCTCATTATTAATGTATTTTTCCTTTTAGCCGCCGAAATTCAGAGCTTTTCGGTGGCTCATTACACTGTAAATTTCACACTTAGCCATCGAAAGCTAAAATTAACTTTTGGCCTATTTTTAGAGGTGAAATCCTCATTTTATTGAATTGATATGAATTTGAGCTTTTCTCAAAACCTCTAAAACTTTAAGATTTAGAAATAACTCTTCTACCTAATGATCTTCTTATCATGTGATTTGGAAATCACAAGCAAGTTATTTTTTATTGCTAACAACTGGCTCCAACTGGGATGGAGACCTACCTGCGAGGTTTCCAAGAACCACGGATCTAATGCCTTTCTAGAAAAATAAAATATGAACTTAATGTCTAGTGTGCCATTGGGCATGGAGTCAGTATTCCATTGGGTATGGATTCAGCCATTTCTGAATGTTTTTCATGACCTGTATAAATGATCTATGTACATCTTGTAGACTTCCCTTATTCACACAAAGTGACTGCGACATCTCCTACAAGTGAAAGAAAAGAAATTCTCGGGCAGCGAGCTTAATTCCTACTCACAATCTGGTTAGGTAAAAACTGATTTCCATAGCAACCAACCAAGAAATTTTAATACTAAAATATTTTCATCATTCACACTGATCAATAGTCGATGTTTGAAATGTAAAAACAATGATAAAAAGTTATTCACAAAACCAAATTCACCAAGAAACATGTGCAAGCTAAAGAGGTTTGAAATTTTCAAGCTTTCTGAAATGTATGATTCTATGAAGGCTACCACTGGATCTTTGAAACTGAAATTAGAAACCTCCTAATCTTCAGGAAACAACTGCATCTCTATGACTTCTTCTCTGTTAGAAGATCGATTACCTTTTTGTTCTTTTGTGATTACCTTGTGATCATGAAACACTATGACCTCCTCTTCAGAATAGTATTTAGAGTGCGATGATAGTGCATTGTTTGAATGACAAAGATTATGATAAACTCTAAAAATTTAATTGTCTTTACAATAATTAGTTATCATAAGTTCAACATGCATTGTAAACTGATCATCAATTTTACATGCATACCTGTCTTTGAAATGCTCTGCCAATGTTGAATAATCTGATTCACAATCTGAGATAATTTTAGTTGCTTGTTGTGGTTCTAAAACTGCCTCATAGTGATTACCTTCTTGCTCAGATTCTGAACTATACTGACACTCTGCTCACTCAAATTTTTTTAGATTTTCAAAATCAACCTGCTTTCGGATCCTCCTGGAAGCATAAATATTTTCCTCCACCTCTACAGAAACTTCAAACAAACTGCTTAATGATGAATATTTCCTTTCTAACATAAGAAGGGTGAGTTTTGAATGCAATCTCATAACATAATGTATCATAGCAGATGTCTCTGTAGGCCTGATCTCCAAAGGCATACCATGGTAGATGCTACAAAATCCTCGATTGAAAACAAGCAAAGTTTCATTCTATTCTCTTTTTAAAGCATAGAAATCAACAAGGTAAGAATCTGTTGATTTGTTATTACCCCAATACTTCATAAAAACATTGGAGAAATCAATGCAAGAACTAATAGAATCAACTCTCAGACCCTTAAACCATAAAGCAACATCTCTGATCAAATATTTAGAGAAAAATCTCATGATCACATCTTCATGAACAATCTAAAAACGATCAACAAAATCCAAACAGGATTCCAAGTGCCTCTCATCTAAAGCTTTATTTTCTCCAGAAAACCAAGGGAGATATTCATAATAGTCAATATGATAAGGATCAAGAAGAGAAGGCAACTTTAAAGTCTTAAACATCTTCATCCAGATTTTAATCTGAAAGGTTGTAGGCTAATCACGAGGGATATCAAGTTGTTGACAAGGTTAAAAAATAATGGAAAGAGGAGTTGAAATCTGACAGGGTTTTGAATCAATTTTAATTTCTTCAAGATCACATGGTTTATTAAAATCAGGAAATATTGAATTGCAGAATTCATTTTTAAGAATGGATGGTGATGAGGATATTGAATCAACCTCTAGAATATAGGGCTGCAGGATCTCCTCTTCTAATTTTGGGTATATACAAGAGGGATGATGATTTTCTGAATATACAAAACATAAAATAATTCTCTTTACATGCAAAGGAAAAAACATGGAGTTAATAAAGAAAAGTAACAATTCATGAAGTAGACTGATGAATTGATAACTTGATTTAGAATTCAGCCTCTTCATCTTCTTTCAACTGGATCCTCCCTAGTGGAGTCTTGAATGTGGAGTCGCCAGGGGAATGATTACAGTCGAAATTTATGTCTGTCTCTTGTTTTCCATCAATAATCAGATCTATGTCGTTCTCCCAGGGAAACTCTTCTTTCACTTTTGGTCCCTGACAACGATGCCATTTTGTTATCACTCCAAGAAATCACTCCCTGACTGTAAAGAGTGTAATGTTGGTAACTTAAATAGATCAATAATTTAAAGGAAAGAGGATCAAATCAGATAAAATTATAAACTCATATCCATTTAGAAACCCATAACTTCACTCGAAAGACTAAGGATTTCAACTATGATGTTTAGAAGGTTTTAATCAATGTGTGGAAACATGGAGAAGACTCATTATGCTAACATAAATATCTATACAGTAGCATATATGAATATCCAGTAATGATAGGTAAAATACTCTTCATACCAGTAGAAACATATATAAGATTGCATATAATATATGGCCAGACCAAATGAGTAAATACTTGCAACTTTAGCTTATGAATGCACTGATAGGATGACAACTATCTGGCATTAAGATTAACATAAGAATAAAAGTATATAATTCTAATATACCAATGAAGATATGGGATGACAGCCTTTGGTCATTGAGTATACATAAACTTGGAAAGAAAGGAGAAGAAAACTGAACAAAAAAAGTGAAAGAAGCTCGATGTCAAGATATATTCATGGACATTTCCAAAGGATGAAATGTACAAGTCTTCAGGAATAGAACCATAGTCCTCATACTGTTTTCCCCCCTCCCTTCAGTTCTGAGAGTTCTTAGGCTTTAATAGCCTTTACATCAAAGTTTCAAGATCCTATTTTAATGGATCTGAAATACCTAAAATAAACATAATCAAAATGGATCTTGTAGCATATATGATCCAATCTTATTATCATAAGTCAAATTTGACAGTCTTTAGCATTATTTGGCATCTTGCAGGTGAAGATCATAGAATTTGAAATCTGTCAATGATGGTTCCAACAATTTCTACCCAAAATAAAGTGCCATTTGGTGTTGTTTCCTTATCACATGCCTCCAAAACTTGAAAGGGAGCATGATCTGTATTACCACAATTATTATCCTTCATTTGATATCATTCCCACTTGTTCTGGAATCGAAAAATCATGATCTGGGAAAAAATAAGGTGATTATAGACTCTTCTGCACATTTGGCGTCTCATTAGTCATGTATTTTTCCTTTTAGCCTTTGAAATTTAGAGCTTTTTGGTGGCTCATTACACTGTAAATTTCACACTTAGCCATCGAAAGCTAAAATTAAATTTTAGCCTATTTTTAGAGGTGAAATCCTCATTTTATTGAATTGATATGAATTTGAGCTTTTCTCAAAACCTCTAAAACTTTAAGATTTAGAAATAACTACTCTACCTAATGATCTTCTTATCATGTGATTTGGAAATCATTAGCAAGTTATTTTTTATCACTAACAGAAGTTATCAGAAGAGAAAAGAAGAAAAACAAGAATCTACAAGCAGAACTAGACAAGAAAGAAGACACTCAAGAACTAGAACAAATGATCACAAATTTGAAGGTTCAAAAAGAAAAAGATAAAAGAATTTAAGAAACACTCAAAGAACAACTAGAATAAAAAGACAATATCGTTGGAAATTTGGAAGCAGAGATTGTCACATTAAGAAAGGATCTTCAAAAGAAAAATATGCAGAATAGTTTAAAGTTTTTGGATGACATTATTAATAGTCAAAAATCTCATCATGACAAGTCCGGACTTGGATACAATTAGATAGAAAAAGGATCAAGCTCCAAAACAACAGAGCAAGAAAAATATCCAAAAAGATTTGTAGAAACAATCAAGGGGGATAGGAAGATATACAAGTAATATTACAGGGACACTCCTCCACCGAGAAAATTTAGATTTCAGAATCTACAACCGACAGATAGGCCTCAGGAAGAACAAGAATTCATAAGAGTACCTCCTTTCATAGGATCTTCAACTTCCAGGTATTAAACTATATTTTTTGGTTTATGTTATGCATGTAATAATTTTGGACACAAAGTTGTGAATTGCAGAGCTAAAAATAGGAACACAATCAACTTTGAAATTCATACACAAAGGGGTTATCTAAGAAATCCAAGTGAAACACAGTGAAGAAGTTACAACAGGTTTGAATCTTTGAGCACTGAAGTGGAATGTTACAAATGTAACAATTTTGGACACATGGCCAAATATTGTAGAATGTCAAACCCTCCTAGAGAATCACAATAGAATAACAACAATCATAGAAAGGAACCTCAGAAAATGACATGGATAAGAAAGAAGGATCAATATAGCAATGAAGAATGCACACTCGCTCTACAAGATAAGCATAAGAAACATGGTTGGTATGTTGACAGTGGGTGTTCAAAACACATGACAGGTGATAGAGACAGGTTTCTTACATTACGAAAGGAAAGAGATGGATCAGTCTCCTTCGGAAACGATTATTCAGCCAAAATCATTGGAAAAGGAACAATCAGAATTGGGAACAAGAATACAAAGGAAAAAAATGTTCTACCAGTAGAAGATATGAAACATATTCTTCTAAGTGTGAGTCAAATGTGTGACCAAGTTCATAACATTACTTTCGATTCACAAAAGTGTGAGAAAAGAAAAGAAGGTTCAAGAAAATTGATTGCTAAAGCTACGAGAACTTCAAGAAACATATATGTGTTAAGTGAAATTGGAAATGAAAAGTGTTGTTTAGGAAAGGAAGATGAAAGTTGGCCATGGCACAAAAGAATGGGTCACATACATTTTAATAACCTTGTCAAAGTCAGAAAATGAGAAGTAGTCAGAGAAATTCCCCAAATCACGAAATCAACCAACAATTTATGCAAGCATTGTCAACAAGGAAAGAAAACAAAGAGGAGATTCAAATCAAAAGAATATTCAATGACAAGACCACTAGAAATTTTGCATACTGATCTAATTGGACCAACTACAACAAAGGGATTAAAAGGTGAGAAATAATTTATGTTATTATTTGATTATTATACAATAATGACCCCAGTTTTCTTTCTCAAGAATAAGTCATAATCTTTTGAAAACTTCAAGATCTACAAGGAAATGGTTCAAAATGAAATGGATTCAAAAATCAAATGCTTCAGATATGATAATGGAGGAGAGTTCACTTCAAAGGAATTCATGGACTACTACAGTAGTCATGGAATAAAAAGGAAATGCTTTGTTGCAAGGACACCTCAACAGAATGGAGTTGTTGAAAGAAAGAATAGGACATTACAGGAAATGGCTCGAACAATGCAAATGGATTCCAAATTGACTGATATTTTTTGGACACAGGAAGTGCATACAACAATTCATATTCAAAACATATTAATTCTCAGAAACAACACTTAAAAAACTCCTTACGAGATATGGAAAGGAAGACCATCAAATGTAAAGCACTTTAGAGTTTTTGGAAGCAAATGCTACATCAAAAGAGAAGATGGAAGAATGGGAAAGTTTGACTCTCGTGTGGACAAAGGAGTACTTGTTGGCTAATCAAGTGCAAGAAAAGAATACAAGTGTTACAACCTGAGATTGAACAAAGTGGTGGAAATCATCAATGTTGTTGGAAGAACCGTCGACACTGAGAGGGGCGAGGGGTGAACAGTGTAGGACTCTTTTTCCCAAAATTTCCCCTTCACAAAACTCATTAGTTAGCAATCACCATTTACTCATTACTTATTGATTTCATTTATAACTAGTTAAATGTGAACACATATCAACAATATATCATCAAAAAATCATCACCACAAGGAACACAAAGAACACAAGATATATGTACAATTTTCTTTTTATTATGGACTACAATCCTTGGGTTATCAGGAACAACTGAATAGAGTACAAATCTACAAGAGCACCATCTCTATAATGAAAGACTTAGCTTACACCCTCAACACCAACAGAGATGAGGCAATAATCCTCAACATATATCAATCTTTCAACAGGTACGTGGCCTGTCGATAGTGCACCACACATATGTACGCGCCCTACCAGTAGTAAAAATCATGTATGTACACGGCCAGTGTGTAATACAACCTGCATATCACATATGAGTTACTTACAGTTTTCTCTTCAAGATCAACTCAGATTCTCTGCAACCAATTCATCATTCTCTTCTATCTTTCACTGTCCAAACTGACCCATAAACAGTCACAACACATCCAAGCTCTCCAACAACTAACTCATGCTTCTCAACCATACAATATGAATGCTACTCATCATATATAAGAAACCAGTATACTATAGAAATCATATCAGTATTGAATCATAAGAGTGTTTCTCACATCATCAACCAACACAAACCACATCACAACATCCATACCAAGAATTCCTTAAGAATTCACAACACAACAAGCAAGAGTATCCATTAAGAAAACAATGTAACCATACCATAGTTTCTATGGTAGATCTGAGCCCATAGAATGCAGATCTGGAACCTTCTTTAGTCTCCAAGATCTTGTCATCATCTCAACCACAATTCTTCATGATTTCATCCACTATACTTGCCCTGTCCTCTTTCATCCCGTGTATGCATGCGCCCTGGCTCACTACATCCCACATATACCTCAGAAACTAGGGTTTCTGAACTTCCCAGACTTTTTTCATCATGATCTCAGACTTGTTGAAACTTTGATGTGTCCATGAGATCCTCTGGATCTCCTCTCTCACAGAATAGATCTTCAATACATGCTCAAGAGATACACACAAGAGATACACAAAGATATTTTTCACAAGAGATCCTTGCCTCTTATTTATACTCTCCAAGTAGCTTCCTTAGAAGCATATTCTAGGTTACTTAGCCCACTTCTAGGTCACCTAACCTATTTCTAGGTCACCTAACCTATTTCTAGGTCACTTAACCCATTTCTAGGTCACTTAACCTATTTTTCTCATTTTTAGGGTTAACCACTTTCCATAATTAGAAAGTTCTCCATTTCTTTATCATTTAAATATTCCTCCTTAACTTTGTCATTTTTCTTTACCATTTAAATAATAATTTCTTCTTTGCAATCTCTTTGACTTCTTCGACCTTTTTGGGCTTCAAGACTACATATGAGGGTCCTTCATCTTCATAGGGCCATAACTCTCAAACCATGAGGAGTTATGTGACATTACACATACCACTGGAAATGGCATGACAAGCAATATCCATCTAGGATAGTTTCACCAACAACTTCTCTGATCTTCATCTCATTATTCCACATATAAGCATGGGTTCTACAACCATACTTTTACGATGACTCAACCATAAAGTGTCTTCCCGTGAGGGATTTCACCATAAGGGGACCACTTTGAATTTCATTCATTTGTACACCTTATCAACCATGATAAGACAATAATGATTCATCTTTACATCAATCCAACAATCCATCATGTATCAATGTCAACTCATTGATCCATGTTCATCAATATACTATGATAATACATGTATACATCAAACCTTTGACCTTTGACATCATTCAATCATCCTTTGGCATCAATCCCTTGACATCAATAAATCAATCATCCTTTGGCATCAATCAATCCCTTGACATCAATCCTTTTACATCAATTAATTAAACCATTGGCATCAATGACAACATGATCCAACAATATCTCCCTTTGGCATTGATGGAAATACTAACATTGATGTCAACATATAGACAAGGCATGCTCTACATCAATATTCATTAATCATATCAATGTGACTATCTCTCCCCATCAATAATCATCAATCACATCAATGTAACTATCTCTCCCTCTTTGACATCAATGGAAAAGGGTCATTCTCCCCTTGGGACTGCTCCCCTTTCTTGAACTCTCCTTTTGCTTGAACTCTCCTTGGGGATGCTCCCCCTGCCTGAATTCCTTTGGTCTTCCTCTGAATAATCTCTCCCCTTTTGAATAAGGGATATCACTATGATGTAATGCTGAATATACATCACTCATGCTCCCCCTGGAACAATGCCTCTATCCTCTGCATCTCTGTGACCATTAATTCTCCCCCTGGAGTCATGCCTCTATGCTCTTTCTTCAAATATGGGGCTATTTTACCAAGTATGCATATGATAAATATCTCCTCCTAGAATAATGGGAAGAAGAATGACTCCCCCTATGGGTATGTCTCCCCCTATTTTCTCTTCAATATGAACAATATGTTACCATTGCAATAGCTTCTGTTGTAAATGCTACTGTGCAACCAAAACATAGAAAAATACAATCCTTTGACCTGTCCATGCATAAAAAATCATGCCATACCATACATTATGAAGAAAACGATATGTCAACAATGAACAAAACATCAATCATGTACCAATATGTGTTCTCACCATGCACAACACCCATGTACAATAACCATGTACATCAACACCATACAATGTGCCAAAATATATCATCAATGGAATGTATCAACCATATGCTAAAAACATGTGCCAATGGTGTACCAATCATATGCCTCTACCATCATGCCAACCATGTGCATCTACCAATATGCCAACCATGTGCATAAAAAAACTGTCATATCACTCAAGATATGTCTCCACCATGAACCAAGTATCACAATCATGTATCTCAATCAATCAAGTGTCTCATCATATCACCCAATACATCATGTACCAAGAAAGTACATCAACCATGCACCAATACATGTATGCTAATTCCACAAAACATGTTCCAATCAAACTGCTAGTAGGTGCATCTACCAATGTTCTAGGAGTGTACCAATCATGCATCAATTATGACTCATAAATGATGTACAACATGATCACCTCATCAACTCACCAACTACATGTCCCAATATGTAGTCCAACCATATGCCAAATGCATGCATCAAGATATCCAACAAGTACCTTAACCAAAAGATTCCAATAATACATCATAAGATATATCAATGAAACTCAAAATATGCACCATCCATGTACCCCAACAGATCGGATTCAATCCTCCATTCACTACAACAAATACTAAAAATCAAACAATACATGTACTAGTAGTGTGCTTCAATAGATCAATGACATCTCTAGCTAGCATCATCTAGATATATCACATAACCAAGGTACCATAACTTCACTATCATAACCAACCTTGTTCTTCAAAAAACAAATGCCTCAATCCATACTCATGGGTTAGTGCCATGCATCCAAGATAGTATTTCATTTTATATCATCACTTTACATAATCTAATATGTAATCATGAAAACCTGCAACAAACAATGTCAGAACCTACAACAAACTATGTTAGACCACGAAACACAGAGTTATAACATCACATCAAGATGCAACCCATGTGTGTAGCATTTTTCCCAAGGCTTTACCACATATACGTGGCTTGTTGCATAGACAAATCGTGTATGTACACGACCTATTCAAGGTCAGCTTGCATATGTATGTGACCGTTACCACTGTCACCCGTGTATGCTTCAGTAGATGACACACTTGAGCTTCCCTTAAGGCTTCCATTCTGCTCTGGTTGTTCAGTCTTCTTCACCCACTTCTAAAGGTGTCCCTGCTTCTCAAAACTTGAGCTCTAAGCTTCCATATTTTCAAATATGTCTTCCTTCCTAACATCATTCCTTCTTCTAGTCATGCTATATGAAGTCCTCATCATGGAATTTCTTCTTGTGTTACAACAATCCTGGGATTTATGGCCAAATCCACTATAGTTGTAGCATCTCATGTTGTGACAGTGAACAACAATGTGTCCTACTTGATCACATCTCGAACACCTTATGGTGTTATGAAATCTTCCATTATTTCTCCTTTCATAAGATTTGCATTCCAAAGCTTTTTGACCATATTCATTACATGAATAACATTGACCATGAAAAACACTTTCATACCTTTTCTTTGGTGTCCATATTCTTTGAGGTGTAAAGATGGCTTCTTGATGTCTTCCTTGCTTTGTTCTTTTGAAATTTTATTTTCCTTGTGTATATGGTTGATTTTCAACATTGTCTTCATCCTTTGAGAATTAGGGACTTACCTCATGCTTCTTTGAGATGCTTGCTTCAACATGTGTAGCTTCTTCATTGTATCTAAGACCTGATTTATCATTTGGTGATCTTTGACATTCCAATATCTCATTCAATATTTGTGAGCTATTCGAGAATTTGTTTGACTTTTCTACTTTCTTTCTAAGATCAACAACTTCAGCTTCTAGCTTATGACATGACTCTTCCTTTTCAATTACTTGAATCTTCAATAGTTCCTCTACCCTTTTGGCTTCTTCAATTTGGGTCTTGGGATGAACAATAATTTCAAAAAAAAAATTAATCTCATCATATACCTTCTTATCTTATTTTTCCTTCTTTAGTCTTGTGATCTCTTCTTCCTTTTCATCTAATTGAGTCTTATCACTCTCTTCTTGTTTTTTGAGCATTTCATTTAACTTCAAGATGTGCCTTTAACTCTTCTTAAGAAACTTTTTAGTGTTATCTGAAATATAGCTATAGTCTATATAATAATGGTCATTTCTATATTCATATAGACCCTCTTCAACTTTCTTTTGAAGTTCTGATAGTTCTTATTCTATTCTTTCCATATGATAACTACCATCAAACTCTACACAAACTATTTCTAGATTTTCTTCTTCACTTGTAGAGAAATATTCAATATCATCACATTTTGAATTATTGCAATCAAGGGTCTTTGAGGATTCTTTAATTTCATTTGAAATATCTTCAAGATATTCCTTTGTGCCAACATCATCACATTATTCTTTGCCTTCATTTGAAATTTCTTCAAGATCTTCTTTTTTGCCAACATCATCACATGATTCTTTGCCTTCATTTGAAATGTCTTCAAGATATTCCTTTTTGCCAACATCATTACATTTAGAAATAATGCAATCAAGAATTTTTGGATATTCTTTACCTTTAATGATCTTGATGGAGTGGTCTTCAATATTTTCCTTCTTGCTTTGATATGTCTCCTCTATATTTAGCCATAGATCCTTGGCAGAAGTGCATTGTCCCATGCTCTCTTTGATAGGGTTTGAGAGTCCACTAAGAACAGTCTTGAGAGCCAATGCATAATTATTCTTTCTTTCCCTTTGAGCTGCAAACTTTGACTTGTTCTTCAAGGAAATTGATCCACCAATTGTTGCCTTCCAAATACCCGCTCCCATTTCCTTCAAATGCACTCTCATTTCTATTCTCCAAGTAGAATAGTTTTCCTCATCAAGGATTTGAACTTCATCATCCATTTGTGTGTCCATAGATCTCCTCCAAGCTTGTTAAGGCTTATAGTGAAGGAATTCTCTGATACCAACTATTGGACACATCGACTAGGTGTGAACAGTGTAGGACTCTTTTTCCCAAAACTTCCCCTTCACAAAACTCATTAGTTAGCAATCACCATTTACTCATTACTTATTGTTGTCATTTATAACTAGTTAAATGTGAACACATATCAACAACATATATCAACATTATATCATCAACAAATCATCACCACACGGAACACAAAGAACACAAGATGGATGTACAATTTTCTTTTTATTACATACTATAATCCTTGGGTTATCAGCAACAACTGAATAGAGTACAACTCTACAAGAGCACCATCTCTATAATGTAAGACTCAACTTACACCCTCAGCACCAACTGATATGAGGCAACAATCCTCAACAGATATTAATCTGTCAACAGGTACACAACCTTTATGTAGTGCACCATGTGTATGTACATGCCCTACCAGTAGTACAAATCATGTATGTACGTGACCAGCATGTACTACAGCTTGCATATCACATATGATTTATTTAGGGTTTTCTCTTCAATATCAACTCATATCCTCTACAACCAATTCAACATTATCTTCTTTCTTTCACTACCCAAACTGACCCATAACTAGTCACAACACATCCAAGCTCTCCAACAACTAACTCATTCTTCTCAACCATACAATATGAATGCTACTCATTGTGTATAAGAAACCAGTATACTATATCAATCATGTCAGTATTGAATCATAAGAGTGTTTCTCACGTCATTAACCAACACAAACCGCATCAAAACGACCATACCAAGAATGCCTTAAGAATTCACTACACAACAAGCAAGAGTATTCATCAAGACAACAATGTAACCATACCAGAGTTTCTATGGCATATATGAGACCATAGAATGCATATCTGGAACCTGCTTCAGTCTCCAAGAGCCTATCATCAGCTCAAACATAAGTCTTCATGACTTCATCCACTGTACATGCCCTCTCCTCTTTCAGCCCGCGTATGTACATGCCCTAGTTCACTACATCCCGCTTATACCTAATAAACTAGGGTTTCTAATCTTCTGAGACTTTTTTTGTCATGATCTCAGACTTGATGAAACTTTGATGTGTCCATGAGATCCTCCAGATATCCTCTCTCTTAGAATATATCTTCAATACATGCTCAAGAGATACACACAAGAGATACACAAAGATATTTTTCACAAGAGACCCTTGCCTCTTATTTATACTCTCCAAGTAGCTTCCTTAGAAGCATCTTCTAGGTTACTTAACCCACTTCTAGGTCACTTAACCTATTTCTAGGTCACTTAACCCATTTCTATGTCACTTAACCTATTTTCCTCATTTTTAGGGTTAGCCACTTTCCATAATTAGAAAGTTCTCCATTTTTTTATCATTTAAATATTCCTCCTTAACTTTGTCATTTTTCTTTACCATTTAAATAATAATTTCTTCTTTGCAATCTTTTTGACTTCTTTGACCTTTTGGGGCTTCAAGCCTACATATGAGGGTTCTTCATCTTCGTAGGGCCATAACTCTCAAACCATGAGGAGTTATGTGACATTCCACATACCACCAGAAATGGCATGAAAAGCACTATCCATCTAGGATAGTTTCACCAAGAAATTCATTGATCTTCATATCATCATTATACATATAAGCATGGGTTCTCCAACCATACTTATAGGATGACTCATCCATAAAGTGTCTTCCCATGAGGGATTTCACCATAAGGGGACCACTTTGGAGTTCATCCATTTGTACACAATATCAACCATGATAAGACAATACTAATTCATATTTACATCAATCCAACAATGCATCATGTATCAATGTCAACTCATTGATCCATCTTCATCAATAGACTATGATAAGACATGTATACATCAAACCTTGACCTTTGACATCATTCAATCATCCTTTGGAATCAATCACTTGAAATCAATCAATAAATCATCCTTTGGCATCAATCAATCCCTTGACATCAATCATTTTACATCAATTAATTAAACCATTGACATCAATGACAACATGATCCAACAAACGTAACAATTGATGAAACATGTAGACAAGAATTAAAGGAAGAAGAAAATGAATCAATGGAAAAAATTTATGAAGAAGAAAAAAAAGATGAAAAATAAGGGGAAGACGAAGAGGATCCGACAGAAACAGAAGAGCAAGTTCAGTAAGTAACTCCGAAAACACCTAGCAGACGAGTACAGAAGAATCGAACTTCAGATCAGATTATCAGAAACAAAAATGCAGGAGTTAAGACTAGAAGAAGAATCCGTTCACCAGAAAAAATGCACCTAACACTCACATCTACGATTGAACCAACCTGTTTTGAAGAGGCCAGCAAGGATGAATTTTGGAACAAGGCCATGGATGAAGAATTGGATCAAATAGAGAAAAATAACACTTGGGAATTGGTTCCAAGACCAAAGGATAAGAATGTGATCGGCACAAAGTGGGTATACTTGAATAAATTGAATGAAGATGGACATGTTACAAGGAACAAAGCTAGATTGGTATGTAATGGATATGCACAGGTTGAAGGAATGGAATTTGAAGAGACATTTTCCCCAATTGCCAAAATGGAAGCAATCCGATTTCTTTTAGCATATGAATTCTCCAAAAATATTAAAGTGTATCAGATGGACATAAAATCATCTTTTCTGAATGGGGAACTTGAATAAGAAGTCTACATTGAACTACCAGAAGGATTTCAGTTGTCAGAGAACGCATATTATGTGTCTAAATTAAAGAAGGCCTTGTATGGTCTAAAACTGGCTCCTAGAGCATGGTACTCTAGACTGGATAAATATCTACAACATGTAGGGTTGAGAAAAATAAGTGCAGACAACAACCTCTACATCAAGGTAAGTCAAGATAGTATTTTATTAATTGAAGTTTATGTTGATGATATTATTTTTGGTAGTGATGATGGCAGGTTAAGATAGAAAATTGCAAAGGATATGCAGCATGAATTTGAAATGTCATTATTTGGAGATCTATCCTTCTTTCTAGGTCTTTACATACGTTGAAGAAACTAAGGAAGTTTTATTTCTCAAACCAAGTATATCAGAGAAATGATTAATAGGATCGGAATGGAAGATTGCAAACCAGTTATCACTCCCATGCAAACCAGTTGCAAGTTAAGCAAAGATGATGATTCAAAGTCTACACATCAGAGGAAATACAGGTCAATGATTGGTAACCTACTATATGTTACAACATCTAGACTAGTTGTAATGCAGTCAGTTACACAGGTGACACAATTTCAAGCAGCATCAAAGGAATCACATGTGTTAGCAGTGAAGAGGATTTTCAGATATCTCAAAGGAACATAAGAGTTTGGATTATGGTATCCAAAAGGAAAGGATGTATCTCTTATTGCCTACACAGATGTAGATTGGGCAGGTTGTATTGATGACCGACGAAGCACCAATGGATCAACATTCTACTTGGGTGAGTTTTTAGTATCATGTCTAAGAAAGAAACAATCATCAATATCTCTATCTACAACCGAGGTAGAGTATATTTCAACAACAACATGATGTACACAAGGTTCTTTGGATGAAACAAACTCTGATAGATAAACCTTTGAGTATGATGAGCCCATTCCAATATATTGTGATAATACAAGTGTCATCAGTATCTCAAAGAACTCGGTGATGCACTCCAATATGAAGCACATTCGGTGATGACTTTGTACACGAACATGTTGCAGAAAAGGACATCAGAGTTGATTATTTGGGCACAAAATAACAAGTGGCACACATCTTTACAAAACTACTTCCACAGGAAGCCTTTGAGTATCTTCGCCATAGACTCGGAGTTATTTCTACTTCAAAATGAATGTTTTTGAATGCTTATCTTATATGTCTTAGATGTACATGAGGAAGCACCATAAAGAGGACAGTTCAGTTAGGGGGAGAAGCTCCAGATGGAAAGATACATTTTCCATTGATGACAAAGGGGGAGAGATTTATCATATGCAGAGGATAGAGGCATGATTCCAGGGGTAGAAATGGTCACAGAGATGCATAGGACAGAGGCATGGTTCCAGGGGGAGCATGAGTTATATGAATTCAGTATTGCATGAAATGATTTTAGTATTTCATCAGAGTGTTTCCATCAATTTCAAAGGGGGATATTATTGATTAATCTTGGTTGTCATTGATGTCAACCCTTGAAGAAAGTCCAGTAGCAAATTCTGGTAGCAGAAAGGTTTGGGTAATGGACCCAAGGTTGTTTCATGTATAATGGTATTCATTTTAATATATTTGAAGGTAATACTATTCTATATGGATAGTACATGTCATTCCATTTCTGGTGGTATGTGGAGCATCACATAACTCTTCATGGTTTGAGAGTTATGGACTTACGAAGTTGGAGGACCCTCATATGTCATCTAGAAGCCCCAAAAGGTCAAAGTAGTTAAAGTGGTTTAAGATATTTTAGAAGGTAAATAATAAAGTGAAGTGATGAGTGTACTATAATTCAAAGTGAATAAAAACTAAACTATTTAAATAATAAATTTAATGGAGAAATTAGAAGTGGGTTAACCCTAAAATAAGGAAAGTGGGCAATGTGACCTAGAAGATGTTTCTAAGGAAGCTACTTGGAGAATATAAATAAGAGGCAAGGCTCCCTCATTTTACATCACACTTGAGCATATTGAATATATATAGGTGACTGAGGTAAGAAAATTATATCTAAGCGGAATTTCAGAGGGAAGGTGAAGAAAAGAAGGCTGGAATTCAAGGGAGGATAAATTATTTTGATGATGCTTTCTAAGGTATGTTATTTACATGTCATCTCACCATTTTCACAATAATATTTTTTTCTAGAATGATTCATACTATGAAATTGATATTCCATTGAGGAAACATATTAAAGTATCTGTAGTAAAAATTTCATCTTGTGGGTCGTTGAATTTTTGGAGTTACACTTCGTGGAAAATAGGGTTTGTGGCTAGTCCTAAAACACGTGTTTCGGGTAAAAACGTCATAAATTATTCATAACAGATCCAAATTAAGTAAGAAAAAATGTGTTTGTTAGAGTGCATTATGTAGTATTCTGTGTAAAATTTTCATATCCATTCAACAAATAATCTGTGCAGGGAACTCTCTACAAGGTCTCTCTCTAGAATAAGCCAAAATTCATCAAGGTATGCCATGTTTGATATAACTCCTTTTATGAGAGGTTCCAAGTAGTGACAATTGGAGGAATTGCATAAAACAAATTGAAGAACATTCTGTACTGTTTTCAAATCTTTATTCATTACAGGTACATAGTTATGACTATTTCAAGTTAGGGTTGTTAACTAGTCCCAAGCTAGTCATGTGAGACTAAAGAAAAGTTTGATGAAAATGCTAGTCTCTTGTTGTGAAAGTTAAGAAAGATTTGTAGGTATGTGATCACATACACCAGGTCTATTACAGAGTTACAAATCATATTTGGATGATGAAATTTGTTAGCACTAGAAGTCACCTCGAGATTGTGTTGGAGATAAGCCCAGTACCCATCAGAGTTTTATGTCATGAGTTGGTTTTAAAGAGTTAAAATGGGCGCAGACTCAAGATGATATTGTTTTAACTCAGACAAATGGACTGGTATGCACCTATAGGTGAGGTCTTGATTAAATTCAGTCAGTAAGTTGGAGTAAGGGTGAATAGAGGGAATACTTTGGTGAGGAGAGTGTAGAGGTTTGTTGTGGACATTAGGTCTTCTGGCAACCTAAGGAGGAAAAAATTAAACACAAGATCCTTTTGAATTCAAATCTCAAACAAACTAAAAGAAATTATAACAGAACTATAATCAAACATTCATCATAATACAGTTACAACAATCCATGTGAATCAATCATTCATGAACTCTCTCAGTATCATAGGAAAATAAGATGGAGTAAGAAAGTTGACTTAGATTAATCAAGATGTCTCAAAAACAAATACATAAGCAAAGAATCAGTGTTCTTCATCAAATGTTTATAATACGGGAGAACTGCTCAACCATCGACCCTTACAAAATATCAGAACTACATATTTATACTGAAAACCGCCGACAACCGTAGAGGCGTGATCAAGCTACCACATTCAAGGCGCTGCATCTAAGTCTTATTTGGTAGGTTGTGTATATAGCTTCTATCAGGTGCAAGGCTTTACGTGGATATTTTCTCTATCAGACTGTTCATTCAACCTCTGTAAGACTCAAGCTCAGGTAGTCTTCCAGCCCTTTTCGAGCTTTCAATTTATGGGGTACACGATGTTCAACCACAACCCCAACTTCATTAAATACCTGCATCGGGATTGAAACACGATTGAATCGACTTAGCACCTGGAAAACGAGGTAGCCTCTTTCTGCGGTCAACACTGGCATTTCAGCCCTTGGCATAGCTCACGTGAACTCTACACCTTTCCCTACATGTGACCTTGGGCTCTATCCCTTAATGTTTTGGTACTTCGCTTCTCAGGGATTCGGGGCATTGTGCACCTTCCTCACTTCAAAATTCCTAAAGTGGCATTCTCTGCTTTCTCGATATGTGCATGCCTTAGAAAAACGCACCCCGACTTTGGATGACACACATTTATGGGTTTTTAATCCCCCTTCTTTCGCATTTTCTCATCCAAGGGCCAAATCCAAAGGAAAAACATTCCCCTGCAATAATGTGTGATAAAATTAGGTTCCATGGGGGATAAATTCCTCCCTGTGAGGCTCTAAGAACTCATTTTGTAGTTCCAGATGACTTCTACATTGGGATATGTAGTCAAGCTCAAAACACCCTATTGAGGAATACAGGTCGATAAGTAAAAATGAAAATAAACACACATGCTCCAAGGAGATTATTTATGTACAATCCTAAACTAATTTAACTTTTAGACAGTGCTAGGTGAAAGAAAACTTCCACCATAGCCATTCAAGCAAATTCCTAGCTGCAAATTTGTTTATACTGTCAATGATTGATAACTGATAATTCAACTGTGACAAAAGAACGGTTACATTCTTCATCTTTCCTCCTAATGTTGAGGTTAGGATAAAGCTGGGTGGCTTCAAAACATGAAGGAAATACAACTCCATGTATTCCTCCACAGGCTCATAGGACAAGTGGAAAACTCCAAAAAATTTGCAACAAGTAGCCTGATTTGTCTTGCAGTTGTTCACACCAGGCTGAATGTCTTTGGCAAGCATAGGTGGGTGAAAGGCCGGTGTAGGCTGGATGATCTCATGCGATGGTCGCTCACTAGTAAGCTCTGGACATGAGATAGAATGTCCCTTCTACTGACCCTTTTCTTCTTCATGGCTCTCCCAAGGGTCAGATTCATAATCATCATAAACATGAATTGTGGGAAAGCTCTGCTCTTCAATCTGCTACTCGGTGTCTTTTGTAGGTCCAAGATGGCTGATTTTCTCACAATATTTTTCTTTAGTGAATAGAGAATAAGACTCTATTGTATGCTCTTGGAAATCTTGCATATCCATCTCAGAAAATGATTCATAGTTGTCATACATGGGATAGATTCTCCCCAAGATATCAAAATGTAATGTAGGGCTATGTTGCTCTTCATTTGAATACTCATCAAAGTTGAGTGAGTGAATAAATACCACATCTTTCAAAAGAGGGGTGATCTCATGATGCTTCATTTTAATCCCAGGTGAAAACACATAGTGGGAAATATCTTGAAGGAAAAGAGAAGAATCCTCTTCCACAACAATCTTCTCTTTTAATTCCGATACGACAGGTTCATCAGGGGAAGAATATAATGGTGCTTCGGCTATGAAATCACCAACACCATCGTCATCAGTAGGGTTGTCAAGGAGATCTACTTCAATGACTGGAAAATCCTTTGCACTTTCTTCAAAAGAGCAGCGAACACGATCTTCCTTCAATTTATCCATCCTCGTAGAAAGTGACCTCGCCAACCATGCTAACTCGGCTAGGGCATCTTCTTCCTCCTCGCAGCCTTCCTCCTCACAGATTTCATAGCTTTCATCCTCACAGTTTTCATTCTCACAACTTTCATTTGAAATATTCATACCTTGAACACAGTCTTTATATTCTTTACAATAATTATGACAAATTAACTCAGAGGAATAATACCTTTTACAATGCTTATTGAAAGATGCATGAAATTCTTCCAAGGAGGAGATACTAGCAGGGGGTAAGGAGTGATACCATTCATGAGCATCTCCTGCTAATGAGAACACTAACATCTTTAATAATGCATCCTCATGATGTATCTCCCATTGATGCATGATTTCATGAAGCTCACAGAGATGCTCTACAAGGTTGTCCTCTTTATGCTCTTTAAATATGGGAAACAAATCACACCATTCATCCATAGTAGGAACAACATTTGGAAAAACAGGAACATAGGAGAAAACCTTCGAGCTAGAATTTTTTCCATTTCAGACCAATGGAGTTTCAAATCAATCCTTTAACCATGGATTCACCAAGTGGATGATATGGAGTCTGAAGGTGTCTGGTCTTTGTTAACCATAAATAAACAAATCTGGTCATTATCATTCTTCTAGAGATATTTTCAATCTAGGCCACCAGCTAAAGCCTTCACGAGAAATATTTCCTTTCTTTATAATCCTCTTTGGGTAAGTGTTGTGAGTGGGAAATCCCTTTACAGACTAGCATCTAGGGTTAAAATATGCATGCAAAAAAGACCTAAAGAATCCTATTTTCTACTGTCGTCCCAGACCTAATCCCCATTATTATCAAGAAAATACATAGTTAAGTGAGCGTACCTTATTCCGAACGTTTGATATCGATCCTTCTTCACACTTGATTTCTCCTTGACTGCAACTCTCCTCTATGGCTGGCCTGCATTCACACAAGATACACAACAAACTCTACATGAATTTGATCTAAATATTAATGGGTTAGAGATTCAAACATGTATGTAATAAACTATGAACACCTCATATGGTGGGATGGGAAAAATACTTCTTTATTACCAACTTTAATAAATCAACTTACAATGTCGACGTTGGCTACTGCATTGTGAACCTGGTCCTAGGCTCCTCTTCAACTGTCCTCCAACTTCTTTGCTCCGTATCTCTTCTTACACAAGGATGGTTAAAGGGTTGGGACAAAGGGAATGTGCAAATGGGTATAGTTTCTTTACTATGATTCTCCTCCTCCAAATGGGACCCCTAACCCTTCTTTTATAGGCTAGAAGAAGCTAGGTATTTGGATGAACCCTTGACCGTGCATGGATGGAAGGTTTAGTTAACTTACCCAAAGTTGTGTGTTCCATTGACAACTTTCCTTTTTTCGTGTTTTTGTAGGTACACGCGGGTTGTTTTGGGTCATCTAGTGTGTACACGCATTCAGTAATGGAGTAGGGTGCATGGGCATTTATAAAAGAGGTTTTTAAAAAGAGTTGTTCAACAATGTTTTGGCAAAGAAGGAATCTAAGATGGTCTAATGCCAGGTAAGAATGTCTAGTGCAAATTAGGGTTATAACATATGCCCCCTAATGTGTGAGGTTAGAAGAGCATCTGATGGCCGAAATACATTAACAATCTTCACCGATGTCTCGAACAAGTGAACCCAGGGACCAGGAATCGAGAGGTGCCATATGCAAAATAACAATTGTCTCACCGAGGCGGGCATACCCATGCTAAGGATAAAATAGAATCATCGCTACCAATCAAATACACTGTAGATCCATGTCATATAACTTATATAAAGTGTAGCTGCAAACAATACACAGTGGAGCTACATCTCGAAATCAAAAAGACATACATGTAGAGTATCCATCTTCTCAAAAGATGATAAGGCCTGATGGATGGAGATGAGGTCTTCAAAGCTCAAGCAACAACTTCAAAATCTTCAAAACTCGGGTAGGAGTGTAATATGAGTGTACAACTTCACTACCCATAGGTCTTCGACGACTCGTCAGTCATGGACTAGAGAATCTTGGTGATCAGACTGAAAGCTTCATTGATTTTGAACAAAGACTTGATTGGACATTTGGGATGGTCGGGTATGAGGGCAAGAGACAAACTACAAAGGGGCCGACTCAGGCTTGGTAAAAACTTCCCTTGGACAACAACATGACAAATGATGAGACTCAGGCATCATGGAATTAATCATAAGTCTATGAGGCAGGAGGCAACACAAACTCTCCATATGTTTGGAAGAATAACCAAATGGAGGAGGACACAACTCCATGTAGCGAGAACAACTTCCTAAGGTCRTATTAAATCCCATAGTTTGACGAACAAACCAACAAATGTGCTTTTTCCAAGGGTGACTTATTGTGCTGCTAATAAAGAAAATCCTTTTCCCTTCCTCTTTTTGGGGTATATTTAATTTTTTTTTTTCAATGATTTTGGAAAAAAGAATAAAAGAATGTTACGTTACAAAGGAGGATCGAGTGTCACAAACATACTAGTTCCAAGCGCATGGAACACAGGGATGCTTAGGGCAAAGGGAGATATGCAAGAAAAGGACACTCAGGAAAAATCCTCCAGGGGGCAAAGGTGTCAAGATGCAGAGGAAAAGTGCTATAGGGATTGTGTATGAGTCATGCTTCAAATGGTTCAGTTGAGAGCAACATGGAGTCGACATTAGGCCAAATACACAGGTATGGAAATGCGATTAATAAAACACACAATGGTAACATCCTTCAATGTAAGTTGAACAAGCCTAGAGAAGGTAAGATCGACGATTTTTTCATATTTAAAGAGTCTGAAAAAACATAAAAGGAGACTCCATAGGGGTACCTTTTTCTAAGGTAGTCTACTCAGTTCGAAAAAGGGGTAAACTAGCACCGACAAGATGTCTATTCAAAACCATTTTAACGAGTGTGATAAAGATAAGATCACTTGGCCATTTTTTCATTTTTAAGGAGTCTGAAAAATGCTTAACTATGGACTCCGTCAGGAATGTTCTTTTGGACCAGTTTAACGAATGTGAGAGAGTAAGGTCACTCGACGATCTTTTCAATTTTAGGGAGTCTGAAAAGATCTTAACTATGGACTTTGTGGGGGTTCCTTTTTCATAACTTTAGTCCCCCAGGCCCGAAAAAGGGTTAAAATGATACCTAAGAGTACTCTTCTAGAGAATTGAAGTTCCATAGAGTATACCTTTGTTCGTACAATTGACCGTCTGAACCAAAAAAGGGGTAAACTACCGTCGGACAAACGTGACTTCAAATTTCAGTTTAACGAGCATGAAAGGCCACAAGATCGCTCGGAAATATTTTCATGTTTAGAGGGTCTAAAACGGGCTTAAAAGAAGACCCATTATATCTTTTGGGAGTCCTGAGGGTGAGGTCAAGAGTGAAAAGGAATCATGCAAATGAGGCTCAAACTCGTAATCAGGAAAAACAACAAGGACTCCCGAGCCTACAGTTATTAGAGACAACATGGACACCATAATGCAACAAGGATCTACCTAGGGCATCCATGTTCCGATAGACTCTACCACCAAATTGCGACACTTCTAAAGCAACAATGATGGTTTCGTGTCACAACCTGAAGGGATCGATCCTATGGAAAAGGGATAAAGACAACGAGATACAAAAATCAGGGTATAAACCTAACCTATATGCTCAAGTTGATTATCTGAGATTTTTCCACGGACCATCAAAAGTTACCCAAAACTCCAAAAAATGTCCCAATACCCGACCATACCCCTCCAATGCAACTCCTGAATCACTCTAAATAGTTTTCGTTTTAAATAAAATGATAAGGGGGGCCAAAAAAGTGACAAAAAGAGGCCAAAAAGTCTATAAATATAAGCTGATAGCTCATTATCACCATTGCTGATTTGGAAATTGACTCTAGAGACAAAACACCCCCTTTGATAAAAGTGGTGATTCCAAGAGCTATAGTGGACGAAACGACCATCTGTCTAGACCAAGTAAGTACAAACTCTCTTATCTTGCATTTTAAGTCTTTACTTTTTCATTGGGTTCCATTTTTTAGGGGGGCATCAACCTTTAAAAGGTCGGCCCTAGGTCCACGCGGGCTGTCTCAAGACAGGCTGCATGTACATTCGGGCAGAGTAAACTCCACACGCGTGTACACACGACTGTCAGCATTACAGCCCACATGGACCCCCTTATTGAATGAAAAAAACTTAAAAACAAGGATTAATCCTCCTGAACCTTGATGTTTTGCAAGATGTATGTCCATTGGAGAGAAAGAGAGCATGAGGATGTAAGTGAGTTGGTCGGGGAAGACCCCAATGCTGTGGCTGCCTTGATGCAATGTGGGTTGCTCAAGTTCTTCTTATGTCCTTTTATGCGAGCACAACCTAGGTTATTGAATGCCTTGGTTGACTATTGGCATTGAAATGCAGAGGCATTCATGTTAGAGGGGAAGTCATTGGTGCCCACAACCGAGGACATATAATTTTTGACTGGCCTCTCCGGGAGAGGGGAACTAGTAAACTTTTGGACTTTTCCTGCAGGACCGCATAACATAGTGGAATAGATAGGTCTTTACTGTAAGGCTGGTACAGACCGCTCAAGCTCATAGGTGCCTATAAGAAATATCACTGACTTATCACTACAGGCGATAGTGTTGCTTATTGGGTGAATCACTAGTTCTGCAGCTCTACATCAGGCGTCCAATGCATAGATGAATTGTGACATCCAGTGCTTAAATGCACAAATATTTGATTGAAGCACCACATTGTTAGAGTGTATGAAGAGGCAGTTGATAGATTGTCGATTGCGGATGCAGAGGAACTTCGGGTTCGGGACCGTTTTATGTTCTTTCTTCTTTGAGAGATTTTCGATCTTTAGTCCTCAAGCAGTGGTACGAGGCCATCAGGCCTCTCTTCCTGCTATGTGTATATGGGTAGTGTTACTGTCGCGAAAGGGTGGTGGAAGGAACAATGAGTCCTTCAACGATGATTTCTTCGCATGGTTGTCAAGACAGATCCCAGTCATCAAGGATTATCCTTATGTTGGGATTGATTTTTCGAGAGATCATGAGATACCAGTACCTCCTGGTGAGGAGCGAGGAGAGAGGGGTAAGTTTCCATCATTCATTTTTTTTTGGTAAACATATGTAGTTTTTATGTTGTTTTTTTTATATATCATTTTTTTATACCAGATTATTTGATGGATATGCATTTGTTGTGTGCAGATGTGGGAATGGTGCGACCTGCTGACTATGCGAGGAACAGGCGTCATCTTCGGCCAGGGGCCGCACTTGCCATGGCAGGGAGACCAATAGCAGTAGGAGATCTTCCAGCCGGGGAGGCTGAGAGGGTGTTGATATGAGTGGAGCAGAACTTTACGGCGCTCACTCGCATGGTCCCTATGGCAGAGATTGAGGACCTGCCACCATCTATGTAGCCTCATGTAGTGGGGGCACCATGGATGTGGGTCCAATTGTTTCGACGTTTGGAAAACGTTGTAGATCAGTACAATAGGGCCCACAGGCCCTAACTTTAGTTAGACTTTTCATGTGCCAAGAGCACTACTTGTATATATTTTTTGAGGGCATAAGCCCCGTGACTTGTTATTGGTCAAATTTTGAGGCGCTTGCGTCCATCTATGTACTCTAGTGACTATGATGTTATATATGGATATTTATGTCTTTTTGTGGCTTATGGATCATTTTTACAAAAAATGTATTTACATGTTTATGTGTATGTCTTTTCATATGTGTGAAAGATGCCAATCTAAAATTTGATTAGCTAGAGTATCTGTAATCTGATTTAATCTCCTAGGAACATGAAAATATGTAATATAATCAAAGCTTCATTCTAAGAGATGTACCCTAAGGAATCGTTGGTTTAAATTCGGATCATGAACATGGTAGACTCTATTTAACTGAGACACAACCAGCTGAGCATCGAGATATACCCAAAGATGAGAGATACCAATTGACAAAGCGTCACGAAGAAACTCAATAACTGCACTGTACTCGGTGACATTGTTTGTGGTGTCACCTAAGTATATACCTCCGGAAGATAATAACTGGCCTTGAGGTGTAAAAATTACCCAAGTTGCGGAGGCAAGCCTTTGAGTGTGCCATCTAGCACCGTCTGCGTACCCAATGAAAACCTCAGGTTCACTTGACATCTACCACAGTGACGAAAGATACATCAAAATGACATGTCCATAACACTAAAAAAAACTAGAAAGTAATAGTACAAAGACTATACATATGTTACAAAAAGTTACCCATGGTGAACTTCCTATGAGTAATATTTCTTGAAGTAGAGTCCATTTCTAGGCTCTGCCAAAGCAATCCCCTCAAAATCAACCAGACGATACGTGCCTTTTTTTAGAACCTTCTTTATGAGGAAAGGTCCAAACCACATGGGTTTGAATTTTCCTTCCCCCAGGGGGTCCTTATCTTGGTCATAGACAAAGACAAGGTCGCCTTCAGTGAAAATCCAAGGACAAACTGACCTGTCATACTGACACTTGACTTTATGTTTGTGAGCCTCATTGACCAGGGATGCATCACGATGCTTCTCATTGAGTTGCTCCAGGTATAATATCCACTCTTCAAGTGGAGAAGTGTATGGAAATAATTGTACTGCCAACTTTAGGGACGGAATCTGGCATTTGATAGGCAAGACTACTTCCAGCCCGTAAATGAGTTGAAAAGGTGAGAAACTAGTTGCAGTCTTAACAGATGTTCGGTAAGCCCATATCACTGAGTATAGCATCAAATGCCAATTTGACTTGGATGAGTTGATCATTCACTGTAGGATGGTCTTGAGAGATTTATTTACATCTTCCACCTGACCATTTGCTTGGGGGTAGTAGGGTGATGAATGTTCTTGCCATAACCCAAGCTTTGATGTTAACTCAGTCATCATCTGGTTCTGAAATTGACTTCCATGGTCAGTGACAATATCCCTTGGGACGTAGAACCTTGTTATTATCTGGTTGAATAAAAAGAGAGATGTAGTCTCCCCATCATCTTTAAACGTTGGCATAGCTTCGACCAACTTTGTGAAGTAGTCTACGACTACGATTATGTAACGGTGCCCCCTTGCTGAAGGGGGGTTGTAGGTAGTGTAATCAATTCCCCACTTGGTTAAGGGACCAACTGTGATGACAAGAAACATAGGAGCAGGATGTGCCCTCATCTTCCAAGAGAATATCTAGCATGGGTGGAACTTATTAACTGATTCGATACAATCTTTGATTAGTGTCGGCCAGAAGTAACCTACTCGTAGAATCTTTTGGATTGTTTCCAACCCAGACAAATGAATGCCAAAAGATTTAGTATAACAATCATTAAGCATGATAACTGCTTCTTCGTGAGTGAGACATCGGCGCAGGATGCAGTCTACACCTCTCCGATACAATGTATCATCGAGTATGAGATCATTCTTAGCCTGATGGTGTATACAATGATGCTCATCATGAGACGCAGAGGTGGGGCACTTCAAAGTCTGGAGATAGATAAGTATATCTCTGTACCATGGATCCGAAGATGTGATAAAAAAAATATCTCCTCTGATAGGCGATTCTTCGGGCACAACATCACCTGACTCAACCGAAAGTTCTGAAATAAGTTCTGCGAAGACCAGTGACTTTTTGGATTTCCCTAAAACAAAATATATGTCAAACTCCTGGAGGATGACTATCCATCTACTGATCTTTCTGCCTATTACCCGTCGTGTCAACATATACTGGAATGGATTCACAACAGCAATGACGATGGTCTTGTGAAACAGAACATAATGATGAAACCGTTGAACAACATGGATTGTTGTCAATGCAAGTTTTTCGATATAAGAATAATTGAGTTCCGGTCCTATGAGACCTCGGCTCAGGTAATAGATCACATATTCTGAGAACAAGTCATCTTCCTAAACTAAGACCATGCCAATGGTCGACTCTACTGTAGCCAAATATAATAAGAAACCCTTGTTATAGTTAGGTGTCCGGAGCAGAGGGGCAGTGGTGAGGGCATGTTTCAATGTCACGAAAGAGCATTGAGTGGCATCGTCCCAATAAAAAGGAACTTCTTCCTTCAGTAAGCGCATAAAGCCCTTGGTGATCTCGGCATAGTTGGCGATGAAGCATCTTAAAAAATTCACCTTGCCTTGTAGACTCTGAAGTTGAAGGATTATGCATGGGGGGTGCAACAAAATTATTGCCTCAACCTTGAGAGGATCAACCATGATACATGTTTTCAACACTATGAAACCTAACAAACGTCCTGATGTTACGTAAAAGCTGCACTTGTTTGGATTCAAGAGAATCTAGAAGTAGCAACAATGCTCAAAGATAAGTCAGAGGTGTGTGGGATGATCCGTTCTCTTGCGAGATAGAGATGATAAATCATCTAAATAGGCCTCGACTATGTGCTTGAGGTCATGGAAAGAAATAGACATGGCCCATTGAAAGGTCGCTCTAGCATTTTCGAGACCAAAAGGAATCTTACGATACATGAATGTACCCCAGGGATAGATGAATGTCGTTTTGTGCTAGCCTTCGGGTTTGATTAGTATTTGGTCATATCCTGAAAATCCATCCACAAAAGAGAAGGCCTCGCAACCTGCACATTCATCAATTATCTGGTCGATGAATGGTGTGTGAAAATTATCTTTGGGATAGGCCTTGTTCAAATCACGAAATTTTGTACATACACGAATCATGCCTTGTTTTTTATTGACCGTCACGGGGTTTGACACCCATTAGGTCAAATGGATAGGATAGATAAAACTGGCTTTTAGCAGTTTCTCAACTTCAACCTTAATTGTTGTTGCTTTCCTGGGGTTAACTGGATGAAGCTTCTACCAGATAGGCTTGGCATTTGGATAAGTTGTGATTTCATGTTCGACTATTTTTGGATTGATTCCTATCATCTCCTCATAAGACCAAACAAAAATGTCGCAGAATACTTTAAATAGATCTATGTAGGTTTGAATCTCTCTGGGGGAGCATTAAGCTCCGACGAAAACATTCTCCATGACGCTAGGGGTTCTAGATATATTGATCGGTATAATTTCAATGATGGTTGCCATATTACCCTCGGCATAGACCTCATGCGTAGCTAAGGGATTAATAGGACAAAACCTATCTCCAATCATAGTCAAGGTGAATTCTCTGGCCTCGATTCTACTTAACTCTAGGAGAAAGAAAGATCTGTGATGAAGATCATCCCAGGGTTTGTCTAGACTAGTCATTGCTTCAATTACTGCTTCGTCAAAGGGCAAGACTAAGTCTAATGAATCGGTGTTAGTGAGAGAACCTTGAGCCCAAATAGGATCTAGAAGCAGATCGAACTCTTGTGCAGTAGTTGGATCTAGGTTGGATGAAGCTTGTTGGACTAAAGAGTACGCTACTTCAGCTACAGACAAGGGCATGGACATGCCTGGATGCCCTGTCCCCTCCATCGTGGCCAATGGGGAAGGAAGTATCCACGGATTGGTGAAGTAAGTCATGCGAAATGATGAAACTTGGAAAATATCAACCTTATGGTGGTCGGATATGAACTTGACATCTCCTTGAGGGGGCGGGTAATCGAAGGTACCCATCAAATATGGGCACAAACCAACACCTACGTTGACTATGCATGGTTGAGGATTATCAATCATAGGGACCGCGGACACCCCCAATGAAGGGTTAGATCTGGAGAAAGACAATTGATCAATGGTCACAATCCAGTCCTCGTGTGGAAACAAAAAGACCCGAAAAACTGTAGCAACCACTGCTTGCATGGAATAAGTCCAACTCCTTCCTAACGCACATGGTCTTCCCTCCCAATTGCATGGGAAAAGAGGGAATGATACCATGTGGTCAGAATGAATGACCTTGGAAAGTAGTGAGAAGAGTAGGTGATGGAGACAAAATGGGTTGGCCAATGGCCTTCCAACATGTCAATGACATAACGCATGTCGAGGCACCCTCATCAACCACCGTGCGAAAAATATTTCGAGTAAAAGTTTTCGTGGGGTGAGCCACTACTATCTGAAATGCTATGTGGTAAGGAAGATGAGGTTTTAAGTCAGTTGTATCTAGCATGATGGTACCCAGATTAAAAGTCTCAGTAGATCCTAGAGCAGTTAACAAATCTTTCCTCTAGGAAGGGCAGCTTTAGAGGACCTCCAAAGTAGACATCGCACAAGGGGTTTGAGACAAATCTTCCACCACAAAATAATTCTGGACGACCCTTGTGTTTGGGTTGTGAGAATCCTTTTTGAACGTGCCTTTTGGGATGCATGTCATTATTTTTCCCAAATTCTTCTCAATCTATAGAGGAAGAGATGGGAGTTCGGCTTCTTTTCCCTTCTCAGAAGTGCTTGGTTTATTGTATTCATGCGCTCTAGTGGATATGAAAGCATCACCCTTCATCATATATACATTCACGGATGCGGGATTGTTTGAAGACGGAGAGGGTCCTTGACTGCCCCCTTCCGCACTTGTAGAGGCTTGGGTTAGGTTTTGTCCATGTTGAAATGGATTTGTTAACACAACAGGCTATTGTTGTGTCACAAACTTTTGGGCCTCTTCAAGTCGGGGACATAGGTGGGTCGAGTGGTCTTCTACACACAGGTTGCACGGATACCTCGCCTTTCGTTTCTCAATGTTGTCCCCACTAGAAATATCAGTGGGTTTCTTATCCCCCTTACCCTTCTTTCGTTGTTTTTTCTTTCCTTCATGTTGTTGGGTGGCCTTTGGATTTGTCGATTGCACTATGTGTACATCTAACATTTTAGTAGGGGGAGAAGCCAAAATAGTAGTTTGGTTGGCTGTTGTGTGTTGTATAGACAATTTCTGCAACTCCTTTGTCAGTTTCTCAGCGGGCTTTGTTTGTGATGAACCAACAATACCATCGACATGTGGTCCAACTCTCTATCTAGTTTTATCAATTATTGAGCATGGCACATTTGGCAAGATTGCATATAATAAACTAGATTGAGAATAGATGAGCTCAAGTTGTTGAGCTCTCATGATGACGTCTTCTTTGGAGAACACTCCTGAATTCATGACATCTTTGGATAACTGCGGGACCAAAGACTTAAGGAACCACTCGAGCAGGAATGATGGTGGGACTGGTACCTTAATTAAACTCTTTCGGCGTCTCCATTCTTGAATGTGATCAAAGATATGGTCTTCTTTTGTCTGCGTGAAATTGGCCATCAATTCTATGCCAGTGTCGTATCTCACAAGTAATTGGAAATGGTTTAGAAAGGCCATTGCCAATTCACCGAAGGAAGAGTATCTTGAGCGGTCGAGCTCAATGTACCATTTCGCGGCACTTCCAATGAGAGTACATTGAAACAATCGCAACTGTATGGAGTCATCTTTCAATGAGTTAGATGAGCACCAAAGGTGGAAGGTAGTCACATGACCACCTAGATATTCGTTAGGCTTGGCTTCAAACTTTGGTATGTCCAAAGGCAACTTTGTCGTCATAGGAGGCCAACATAGATCGTGACAGATAGGTTCATTCAACAACCTTGTCAAGTCTGGAAAATGCAAGGTTTCCAGGAAAGGTAGTTTGGGTTGTTGGTGATAACCTGGGAAAAAGGGGCCTGGAGTTTGACTGGCACCAGGTTGCTAGGAAACGTTCAGTTGCTACCCTGGGTTCTGGTAAAAACCATGTCCATGGCCTGTGTATGGATTATGCATGTGGGGAGACATCATCAACTGATTCCCAAAATAGGACATAGATGGATGGGCATGCATTACATTCGGAGGACTTTGGCAAGGGTTCCCCCATGCCAATCCCATGGGGATAAGCATAGTACCTTGTCCGGGGTTCCATTGACTGTGGAAATAATTTCCCCAGATCGACATTCCTGACGAACGAACGGATCCCTGTCGAGAATTCCAAGGCCCTGATGTGGAAGAAGTTCTTTGGTTTTCCCCTTGTGCAGGAATAGTACCCTACATAAGAAAAGGTGTCTGAAACCGAGGTTGAGCCTAGTTGGGAAAGTAGCTGATGAGAAGGCATTGTTACCAAACGCACCAAACAAAGAAACGGTGTCAAAACTACCGGCATATTATGCGAAGGTGGTCCTTGACTCCCCACTCCAAATAAACTATGGTGTGCAAGTGGCCCGACGGATGGCTGGTGCATGTGTTACCCATGTTTTTGGTCATATTGATGGTGTATTTATGATGGTGTACTCAAGCTCCTAATAAGAACTTTCTCCTTAGAAAAGTGACATTCATCTCTTCCCAGAAAACATATTTTTGAAGAGGGTTCGCAGGTTTCTTATATCCTAGGGTGCGAGAATGACCCATTCTCGCAGGCTGCCTTCAACTAGGGTGTGAAATTCTCGCACTGTGCTACATAGCTAGGGTGCAAACTTGTTCTAAAGCTTGGAAAAATATGAAGTCTTGATGCTTCTAGAAGGGAATCTTCTAGAGAATGGGTTGG
>ML791796.1:381036-405307 GCA_009831015.1 Picea engelmannii
GACATCAAGGTGATCAGGTTGTATCTTCTACTTTCGATTAATATGATACAACGACATGTCCTTTTCCCATAAATTCATTCTTACTTTATTGTGTAATTCCTTGATCATACACATAAGTTGAAGATTGAATATATTTTGCTATCTTCACTTTGGTTGGTTTGTGTTGTCTTGGTCTTGACCTCACGAGAGAACCGAAGAAAAGCGGGAGCAACAAATACCCTAGGAAGCGATACAAAGGTATGTCGCTTGTTCCTTCCTACTAGCTAATTCAGTGGTCATAACTTAGGGAAAGAGTCATGTCCTGTCATGTTTTGTTCTAGATTTAGGTGGATCTAGGGAGATCTGTTAGTGTCCGCACCTACCGATTAGTCTGATAACAAAATTGGCGACTCCACTGGGGAGACAATCCATTTTATTTGTGGTTTTTGGTGTTTTTCCTTGGCCATTTTCTCTTTCCTTACCTTTCTCCTTTCATATCAATCTATGAGTCTTCAGGATACCTTGATAGACCCTCTGGGTCCAGAAGCCCCTTCAAATTTTTTGTCTTTTTCCCAAAATTTGCTTAGTTTCAGACATTCTCGCACTGCACCCCACAGTGGCCTGCGAGAATACTTGGAGTTCACACTCTGCTTTTAGGTCCAGTGCGAGGTTCTCGAACTCTACTCAAAGCTAGCCTGCGAGAATGACTCATTCTCGCACTGTGTAACACTGTTAGCATGCGAACCCTCTTTTCAAAATTTTGGCTTTAAGACTTTTGCATGTTCAACTGCTCAGATCAGTATAGGTGCCTAAAAAGAGCTTCTTAGACCATTGGTTGATGTTTTCTTGTCTTCGGATTTTGCGCATGATCAGTCTTAGGAAATCAAAGGCTCTTCCTGTCCATATTTTCTTGACTTTTCTTGGCAAAGATATACTCTCTGATTTTGGAATCTAAGTGCTTGTTTGGTTAAGAACCAACGATCGGTTGAAAGTTGAGATTCTTTATCTTTCTCATTTGCTCATTATTTGGAAGATTACTTTTCTCATGCAATTGAAAAGACTAGTTTGGTCTGCTTGTCATTTTTGTTTCCATTGAAAGATTGGTTTGGGTTTTTGTTTATTGCTTGATTCGTTAGTTTTTGGTTTTCCTCACTTTCACCATCATGGTGTAGGTCCTTTTTGAAAATTGAACAACGTTTTTCTTTCAAAAGCATTTTTTTTTTCGAAAACATTGAAAATCAATTGTTGAAATTATTGAAAAAGAAACAATAGAGAATTGTTATTATTGTGTGATTCGTTGCAATTGCATTTTAAAGGAAATTGTGTATCATAGTTCAAGATTGGTCTAGAAAACTTCTCTTTCCCTCTCGTACATAGGATTCATTGAACGAAAATTGATATATTTCATTCCTATCTATGCATCGTTAGGTCAGAGTCTCATACAACATCAATTTCATCTCCGCTTCCTTTCAGTAACAACATCCATTAATAACATTGCGCAATTGTAAAATTTAACTAGTAAATCTTTTCTAGGGCTCTATTACACCAACATTTAGCTAGGCTAGTGCTTTGGAATAGGTAGAGAGATACACTCTCCAAAGCACAAAACACACAAAAGCATCTTGTGTTAAGGAGTGTCAAATTCCATTTGCAACATTTTGTCCTGGGAAGCCCTTCTCACACAAGGGTCAAACACGAGGTCACATTGATATCGATAGAGTTAGTCACCTTGCTTTGTTGATATCGGTGTAGAGATTGCATGTATTATGGGGGTCACTTGGAGGTATACCCAGAATGATGAGTGGAAGCCTCTTGAGTTGATTTCAGGCTAGATACCCTACCCTTGCGTGTGGATCAGACTGTCAACTGTCCCCCTAGGATTTATTTTTGTCGGTGGTAACCTTAGCGGCCTAACTTTCTAGGGTCTTACACAAGGTGACTGTGAAGGGGAAAGTCTTCACAGTACCTGGAATCGAAATTGGCCAAACTCACTCGGGCTCCTTGGAGGGTATACCCACGATTATGTGTGGGATCTTGCACAAGGGTGTAAGTCCATTAAGCAGGTTGTCATCGTAAATTTTCCACTCTGGCCCAGCCCCTTCTCATCTCATTGTTGTGACGTTGGATTTCATCACCAAATAGTGACTTCGGAATTAGAAGGTCTTGTTTGCTTGGTATTGTTTCCTAGATTTTATTTACTAGCGCGTGTTATTTGTCTACCCAAGTTGACCATACGCTTTTCTTTGTAAGTCTGTAACTCGTTCACAATAGATCCTCCACGTCATTCACGTAGAATGCAGGGTTTATCTCTAGATCATATGAAAGGTTCTCAACCCCTGCCTACAAGCTCACCTAAGGGCTCTCCTCAGTAGAGTGAAGTCCAAGACGTTACCACGTCACAAGTGGAATGAACTGACTCTCTAGAACATTTTCGAATTACCAATACTTGAGAGGACTTTCGACTTCACCCCGATTCTGAGCGACAGTTTATGCGACTGAATTCTTTTGGAGACTCAGTTGTTGTGTCTTCTGGATCACCAGTTGGATCCTTTCTAGGAATAGAAGGCCAAGATCATTTTTGGTCTATGGGCATTTTTAGACGGGACCTTTTTGGTGCAGGATCAGGCGTTGAAACCATCATCTTGCCTGTGATTTACGAAACCTCTAACCCAGACGCAGTACCGTTTACTACTACCTATTATTTTCTTGGTACGAACGCCCCACGATCTGACCACATCTTGACCATCCCTATAGAAATGGCCCATCACATAGATACTATGAGTATTCACACCGGGATTACCATGGTTAGTCAAGCCCCCATCGACACACCACGTACGCCTAGTGTCACCCCAAAAATACCGCCTAGATACCGTGCATTGAATGCTTCCATTTCAAATCCTCTGCAAACCCCATCCAACATTCCTGGTGGTCCCTCTTCTTCTGGGCACTCTCTCCCCGGTTTCATTCCGACACTTCCTCAACCCCCTTTTGGAGGAATTTTCTTGTCCTCTACTGGTAGTATTAATCCTAGTGGCACTATTCCATCATTCACACCAAATTACCAGATTTCTGTTGGTGGACAATTTCACCAAGGAGGTTTGACTCAACCCCCCCATTGGTGGGAAAATTCCTATTGGAATGCAAATCCCAATTGGAACTCAACCCCCAATTGGAACACTTCCCCTAATTGGAACACAACCCCCGATTGGAGGACAAACCCCACCTTATGGACAAAACATACCTCCATCCTTGGCCCAATATTGGAATCATCTGATACAACATACTCCTCAATCGACTGGGGGGCAACAGCTGCCAGCTGCAACCATTATACCCCCTAATATAGGCCAACCATATCCAGGTACATCTAATCCCATTTGGGGTTTGAATGCTCAAACTCACGTTCCTATTCCAGGATACAATCCCATGAGCTACTATCCTCTACAACCACCACCGAATCTGCCTAGGTCTTCACACTATATGTAGACTGCTTATGGTCCTACTGGTCTGTCGACGGGGCTTCCTCCCCAAACCCACCAGTACCCTCATGTGAATCGACAGTTACCCTTCTTGGCCACTTTGGATCTCCCAGACTTGTTGAGGATTTTAAATGATCCAATTCGTCACTCTCCCCAATGGCCTGCTATATCATCCAAGCTACCATCAGACATCCCTAAATTCGATGGAAAAGTGGGAGAGGACCCGAAAAATCACGTCATGAATTTTCACCTCTGGTGTTCATCCAACTTGTTGATGGATGACTCTATTCATTTACGTCTTTTTCAATGGACCCTCATAGGTTCTGCTGCGAAGTGGTATATAGAATTACCACGAGGGTTTTTCATTGACTTCAACACCCTAGCTATGGCTTTCCTCACTCACAACCAGTTACTGATCTGTTATGAAATGGGGACCAAGATTTTGAGTTCTTTCAAACAAAACAAAGCCACTCAGATATCCAATCACATTCATGAGTGGCGATGGAGACGACGTCTCATTAAACTTGAACTCCCTGATCAGTTGCTAGCAGAGTGGTTCAAAAAATCATTTGTGAACGACATCAATCGTGACATCGCCATGGGTGGAGTAGTCACGGAAGAGTAGCCCATAAGTCGTGCTCAATACCTTGACCTCGTTTACTCACAAACGGGTACTCTTTATGACTTACTACCTGACGCACCTCATCCTTCCACTTCCACCACTTCAACTACTCCAGTTGCTTCTCAAGCGGTCGATGATGTGATTGTCACTTTCCATGCCCAACCACATTCCGCCTTGAGCACCAACCCCAAACCTGCTTCTTCTAATGTTCAAAATGCTCCGTCTCTTGCCCCTCCCACCGGCAAGACTTCTGAGGTAGATGCGGTTCAATCTACCCCAGCTGGTAAAAACAAATCCAAAAAGAAAAGAGGTAAGAATAAGGAGGAAGAAAATACTTCTCAAGAAGAGCGAACCAAAACTCCACCTGTTGACAATCGGGATAAGTGTAAACCTTGATACCCTTGTCTTATCCGTGGTGATGATCACTACATGAAGGATTGTCCACGATGTGTCGGGGTCACTAAGTTCCTTCAAGGAGCCCCAAAACCACCTGCTCTAGCCGTTTTGTCCCAACCCTTCCCATCTCAACAACAGGCTCAATTGGTCATTCATGACTAACCCTCACCTTCTACTACATCCTATGTATTGATGGGTACTGGCAATTCAAAGCATAACGACATTGCACTCACCACTCAAGCCAAAGATTATTCTCCCTCTAAAGAGAAGGTTGATGACCTACCTCCTTCATTGGTGCAGCCCTCTCCCACGACTCCACCTACCAATGGTCCTCTTCATCTCGAACGATCGAGCCTTGACACAGTTTTTTGACCCCCCCCAAAGGGCGTCGTTCGGAAATTGGATTTCAATCCTCATGCTCGTGCTGCCTAGAACTACAGCATTGTTGAATATCTAGCCCAAGCACCTTATGCGATGTCAGCCCTTGAAGTTCTTCAAAGTTGTCCCACACAACGGAAGGCACTATTGAAAGCTATCGATGGCATCGACCTGACATATACAAATCTAATAATTTTTGACTTGGAAGATCACATTCCTAGGTTACCCCCTCAACTCATGTTCCAGATCCAAGTGATTGTCTCTAACAAAAACATTTGTCGAACCATTATCGACGAGGGTGCCTTGACGTGTGTCATGTCTCTTACTTGCTGGAAAGCCATTGGCTCTCCCTCTTTGAATGAATCCTAGAACACTCTCAAAGCCTTTAATGGCTCGGGTTTTAATCCCTACGATGTACTTACTTCATTGCCAATCACGTTAGAAGGAAAAATGGTCCAAGTTGAATTGGAGGTCTTTGATGCTTCTTTTGATTACAATCTTCTACTTGGCCACAACTGGATTTATTCCATGTGCGCAGTTGTGTCGACCCTTTTTCGTGTGGTACATTTCCCACATCAAGGGAAGGTAGTCACCGTCGGCCAATTAGCCTTCTTTAACTCCAACACCCATACTGGAAATGTACCGTTCATCGCTAAAACCCCACCGGGTTATGAGAACATCGGTGTAGGCCATCTCAAAGACTCTTTGTTAATGGGTACTTTCCCCATTCCCCCACCCGATGTTCCACACTCGTCCATTGCTTCAATCAACATGATTTCCACCTCGATTCACAGAATTCATGTGTCTCACGACCCATGGATAATACCTGACCCTGGTGATAATCTTCGTTACGACGACGAAATGTTGTTAAGTCAAGTTGAATCTGCCTATCAGGCCATTCAATCAACAACACCTTCTACCACCTCTCTTGGTGAGTTATCTCTAGATCCCTTCCGTGTCATTTTTCCCATAGATGAGATGATCATGTCTGTCATGGAGGACACCCCTTGGGACAATGGTCATCATCATTCCATCATCTTTCTGAGCAACATACCATTGAGAACTACCAATGGATCTCGACCCCGTCGACCGTTGTCCTCATCTCAACCGTTCCCGAGTCCACACACGATGTGTTTTTCAAAGGGAACTTAAGCAATATTTCGCCCACTATTCCCCTTGACATATCCATCAAACCTAGAATTGTCGAAAATGTCCATATCGGAGCTTCGTGTTCCCTTGACAAAATCGTCACCTATACGTCCCTTTTCAAAGAGTTTCATGACATCTTCGCCTAGAGCTACGAAGAAATGTTGGGCATCAACCCTAAAATTGTGATACATGAGATTGAGACATATCTCGATGCTAAAATCATCTGGCAATGCCTTCGTCCAGTTCACCCACGTAAAGTAGCTGCTATCAAGATCGAAGTCGAGAAACTTCTCAAAGCCAACTTTATTTACCCAATGGCCCTCACTAAATGGGTTTCCAATCTTGTCTCGATCGACAAGAAACAAGGCACAATTCGTGTATGCATTGATTATAGGGATATCAACAAAGCTTGTCCCAAAGACAACTTTCCTACCCGCTTCATCGATCATATTGTCGGGTATAATGGATGGTTTCTTCGGGTATAATCAAATCATCATTGTTCTTGAGGATCAACATAAGATTGATTTTATTTGTCATTGGGGTACTTTTGCCTATCGGAAACTCCCCTTTGGTCTCAAGAACACTGGCGCAACTTTTCAATGCGCTATGTCTTATGCTTTCCATGATATCATCCACATCATGCAACCATATCTGGATGATTTACCCACTCACTCAATGCATCAAGTCGATCATCCAACCTACCTCCGAGCCATTTTCGTCCGCTGTCGGTTTTACCATATACGTTTGAATCCTCATAAGTGTGTTTTCTACATAGAATCCAGCCGACTTCTAGGCTTTATTGTTTCGTGTCAAGGGATCAGGGTAGATCCTTTAACGGTTGAGGCATTGATTAATCTCCCTCCTCCTTATACACTTCACCAGTTACAAAGTTTGCAGAGGAAAGCAAACTTTCCTCGTCGTTTTATCCAAAATTACGTTGAGATAACTCATGGATTTACGCGGCTCCTAAAAAAGGGGTCTAAGTTCGTCTGGGATACCATCACAAAAAATGATTTTGAAGCTTTGAAATTATCCCTAACACGTGCTCTACTTCTCTTTCCCCCCGATTACAGTCACGATTATTTCCTCTACCTTTCCACCTCGGATTACACCATTGGTATGGTTCTCATCCAAGAGGATGATGCTAACGACGAACATGTTATCTACTACTTGAGTCAAAGTCTAATGCCTATCAAAATCAAGTATTTACATGTCGAAAAACTGGCCTTGGCAGTGGTCCAATCTATCCAATGCTTCCGGCACTATATCCTCTCTCACAAGACTACAGTGATTTCTAACTGCAACCCTATGAAACACATTCTCACACGTCAATTTCTAGGGGGGAAATACTCCAAATGGATCATGATACTCCGGGAGTTTGACTTGGAGTTCGAACATGCCAAGTCCAAGAAGTCCTTAGTGTTTGCTGAGTTGATATGCGACTTTCCCTCTTTTGAAATAGAAAATGTAGTAGTTGATTCAATACCCGATGAATCCCTTTTCCTCATCAGCTTTGATGATCTTTGGTATGGCGATATCATCATATATCTCCAAACCCAGAATTTCCGGACAACTTTGTCTAGTACTGACCGACGTTGAATACACTACCAAGCCCGTCAATATATTATCCTCAAGGATACTCTTTATCGTCATGGGATTGACTCTGTTTTTCGACGCTACCTAACATTCAATGAAGCCGAGAAAGCTCTAAATGACTTCCATTCTGGAGCCTATGGTGGTCATATGTCTGGGTATGCTACTGCCCAGAAGATCTTACGAGTATGGTATTTTTGGCCTTCTTTATTTAACGACTGCATAATCGCCATTCAAAAATGCCATGCTTGCCAGACCTATAATCACAAGATACGGTCACATCCTGCTCCTCTTCACCCTGTGGTCTTCGTTGGTCCCTTTGTGAAATGGGGCATCGATTTCATGAAATGTCACCCCCACTCGGTCGGGGGGCATGGATTCATTATTGTAGCCGTATATTACTTTATGAAATGGGCTGAGGCGATGCTGACATTTGACAACACTGGAAAGACCACAACATTATTCATTCTTAATCACATCATAGCTCGTTTTGGTGTTCCCCAGGCTATTGTCACTGATCACGATAGCCACTTTTGAAACTTCATGATGTCTGAACTTACTAAAAAGTTGGGTCTTTTCCATTCAAACTCAATGCCCTATTACCCACAAGCCAACGGCCAAGTCTAAGCAATTAACAAAGTTCTCATAAATATGCTCCGACGAATGATAGGGATTCACAAAACAAGTTGGCACATAATGTTGTTTTTGGCATTGTGGGCATACTGGACATCTGTCAAGTCCGCTACTGGGTTTACACCTTTCCAGTTAGTCTATGGTTTGGAATCCATTCTCCCAATTGAATGCGAGATACCCTCTTTAAAACTCGTTGTTGAACTCCTACCAAATACTTTCACTGAGGAAGAACATCTACTGTATCTTATGCGATTAGAAGAAACTGGACACAATGCTACCCTAGTCATAGAATCTTAGAAAAAACGTGTCAAGGCCCAATACGAAAAACATGTCAAGCCTCGCATTTTCTCCGAAGGAGATCTCATTCTCCTTTATGAACAAGATCGAGATATGCTAGGAGCTGGAAAATTCGAAGCCATGTGGCAAGGTCCTTGCATCATTAGACAAGTTTTGGAAAAAGGGGCTAATGAGTTAGTAGATTACGATGGTATCCCTTTGAGTGAACCCATAAATGGGTTGTACTTGAAGAAGTACTATGCATAAAATCACCTGAGTACTTGTATTTTTATTGTATCATACTTATTGTGTGTTACTATAGCTTGATTTTGTCGTTATCTAGTCTCTGCCCTTATGTGATGTTTTGCTTGATTTCCAGATGTCGGAGTCTTCACTACCCTACATTGGCTTCATTTATGGCGCTAGCCATAGTACTCAGAACCTTGCTTCTGCTGCATGGGCAATTTACGCCCCTACAAACAAACTTGTCTCCTTACGAGGTGTGTGTCTCGGTCATGCGACCAACAATATTGCAGAGTATAGCGTCGTTATCAAATTGTTGATTGATTCTATCTTGCTCAGAATCCGTCATTTGGTTGTGCGACTCGATTCGCAACTTGTAGTGCTACAGTTAAGTAATGTCTATACTATTCGAAGTCCTACTTTGTTACGAGTGTATTTACGAATTCACCTTTTGGAATGTTATTTTGATTATATTGAATATCAACATATTCCTAGATGTCTAAATACATTAACTGATGCATTGGCTAACTATGTATTAGACAAACATTTGGATCATTTATAAATCAATCACATCAATTTTCACACAACACAAGATAAATCAGTAGAAGTCGTATGTATATATAATGATCAAAAGAGTTTTTACAAAAAGTTTTATCCGAGGACCGAAATTTCAAAATATGAAGCTCATAGCTTCTACAAAATGACGTCATGGATGACGTTCACAGTAACACATGACTTCTCAGGCAACCCTACGAAGTAGTCAGCCAATGGACTCTAACACTCCTACTGTATGACATTGATAACGTCGTGGAACCTCTCCAAGGGGCATGTCCGGAATGTCTGTTTTCAAACCCTCTAGGTATTTTTCCACCGCTTCATAATCTTCGGCATCCCATCATGGCACTGGTGCCACCTCTACTCATCGCTGAATAAGAGAAGTACCAGGAGGTCAGTAAGGTCCCACATCTGTCATCAAAAAATAATTTTGTATTTAGACCTTGGAAGAACATTAAAAAACATTTGCATATGATAAAATTCACAAAAACATTTAAAAAGAAAAAAAATGTGTAATTCTTACCAAGTTCCCCCCACTGAGCACCCTCAGGCAAAACCAAATCCGTATCTCCTCGAAAATCCAACCCTGCATAAGAATAATCATCGACCATCAACATCTGTGGTCACAACCAGTCGAAGAAGGTGTCATTATATTTGATAATTGGTCCAACCACATGTCGGGCCATGAGCTGACACCACCTCAACATTCTTGGATCCATGGGAGCCGATAAATCCCACTCAACCTGCAGCCTCAATAAGGGAACCCTCTCGAGAAAGAAGGATACCAACAAAGAGTCGTACCCTAATTACTTCAGGTCACCTCGCCTACATTTGGTCAACTGCCTCTTCATGCTTTGAAGCACTGCATCTGCCCAGTTAAAAACTCGAGGCTGAGTACACTCTATGGCATACTGAAAGTAGCTATGAAGAGACATTTGAGGAGAAGTGATCCTAGCCATACGAGCAATGGTGAACAAAATAGTGCAGAGGGTCAAATCCCGCACTCCCCAAATGGTAACTTTCCCTTTGCTCCTCTGTTCCTCTGGAACACAGTGTAAGCGACAATACTCACTCATGGGAAACCCACCACCTCTGCTACTAGTCAAGCTCGCGTGGTACCCACGTCGTGACATTCCTATAAAGAAGTAAATTTCCTCAATATCCAAGGACAATGTGTGGACCCCTACATGGAATACTTGTTGGTCGGGATCCCACATATGCACAAGGTACTCAAATAACCTGACTTGGGCCCTCATGCTCGGGATATGAAAGAACTTTAAAAGACCACAGTTTTGTAAAGCGGCAACGGTGGCCGGATGATTTTCGGAAATGGAATCATATTCTTTGTTCTCCCTTTCATGCCATTCCAGAACCATGGTGATGGCCAAATACCTGCATAAGAAGCACAAGAATAAAGTTAATAACTCTATTCAACACTTGGTATCTTTTCATTGAGAAAAAATTAAAAAAATTTCTCCACTTTGCGGTTCTCGCAGGTGCACTTTAGGCACAGTGCAAGGTTCTCGCAGGTTCCTTTGGGGTCACCTGCGAGAATGACCCATTCTTGTAGGTGTTGTGTGGCTCACTTGCGAGAACGGATGAGTGCGACTTTAGCCCCCAAAACAAACTCAAAACTGTGTTTTTTGCCAATGAAAATAAAAAATTAAACCATGAAAAGGTAGAGGACAAGGAGCTTACCTCACTGCCACTGACGGTTCGTCAAATAGATGCTCATAACTCCCACAATCGAACGCTGAATTTCAAGGGTAAAAGAGGGGTTTTGGGGCTCAAATATTGGTAAAGTTAAAATGATATGGTAAAAAAAGTTTTTACCCCTTTATATTTACTTTTACCATTTTATTGGATTTTATAATTGTTTATTTATTAAAACCTAATGCCTAATGCCCTTTTGAGTACAACTTTTGTAGGCGTAAGGACTTCAATGTTCATGCACAAGGATGCAGACGTATTTTCTCTTCTTCATCGCATGTTTTGATTGTTTTTAATGGTTTTTGTACAAAATCGCGAGCTTGGTCTTTGTCCGTTCTCACGCTTGAAAATACATGAGAACACGATCGAGCACACTTTTATCACTTTTTTGGGCTGAACAAGGATATACGAAAAAGGAACCCCCTTGGAGTCCTCTTTAAGCTCTTTTCAGACTCTCTAAACATGAAAATATTTCCAAGAGACTTTGTTATTTTCACGCTCGTTAAAGTATTTGAAGAAAGCGTCTGTTGGGCGATAATTTATCTCTTTTTCGGTCTCATCAAAGTATTTTACGAAAAAGTAACTGAGAGAGTTCTCTTTTAAGTGTTTTTTCAGACTCTATAATCATGAAAAAGCTTCGAGTTTTCTATCTTTGGACTCATTAAACAAACATCGACGGACCCATCATGGGACCGAACCACTCCTTCCTAGGGTTCGTTAAACATACTCCGAAGGAATTATCTAAAGGATAAGCTTATATCAACAAGCATATGTTATCCTCCTCAAGCTTGCGTAAAAATAAAGAGGTACTCGCTAGAAATGGTGGGGGAAAATTTGGGAAAGGGATGTGTTCTCATATCCATATTAATTGGTAGTAAGTGTCGCTCTTGAACATGACACTCGCTATTCATTATTTGAAGCCGGTTTGGGAAATCCATTTGTCTCTCATTCGATTTGCTACAAGGTCATACCCTGCATCGTCTCTGAGTCAATACTGCCAAATCATTGGTCGTGTCATTCATATGTTCAAGAGAAGTTCATCTGAAACCTCTATTGAGTCATCCATCTGCAGTTGTCCATTCTCTCTGTGTCAGCCTTCCCCGTGTCCAGTCCAACTTACATCATACTCTGTTTCACCTTCAAAATCTGTTACTCATTTTGTGTCATTGATGGGGGATACATCAAGGCCCTCCTGTGACGATTTTTGTTCTGTCAACTTCAGCTCATTATTTGGAAACAAGACTTAGAAATTCTTTGGTACCTTGGAACTTGCATGCCTCAATGGCAAGTTTCCTCACTTTTGACAGTGGGTTTACATCATTGACCCCTGATCGAAAGATTTCGTCGGATGTTTGACCTCAACTCATTTATTCACACTCGATGGATTGTACTAGTGTACCTTGGGAGTCATTGACATTAATGGTGATTTCCCTCGCACTTGTTAACGGTTTCATCAATGACCGGTAATCAAGTGGTTTCTACCATGTTCGACTTCAACACATGTAATCACATGGTTAGATTCGTAATTTCGGGCAACAGGATTGAAGACCCTAGATATCATCTCTTTGTGCAGGTTGTGATGGAATATGTATAATTTGCGACACATAGATCCACTTTGTATGTCTCGTGGTTATGCCGTCTCAGTTTGAATTTTCTTTCATAGATCCACAGTGTATTCCTGGTGGCTATGCTATATTTTGACGGCATGGATCCACAGTGTATGATTGGTGGCCATGACCTATGTCTATAATGTCATCCGTCTATGATCTGACTATGGCAATGCCTACCTCAGAACTAGTATGATATTCTGCAGATGCTTGGTTGTTCGCAGGTTTCCGATTAGGTGCGCTCTTGGTTTTCGACATATACACACACGCAGTTTACAAAGTATTTCGACTGTCACTAATTCTGGCCTCATACTTTGGGGGGCATTCTATTACCCATGTTTTTGGTCATCTTGATGGTGTATTTATGATGGTGTACTCAGGCTCCTAATAAGAACTTTCTCTTGGGAAAAGTGGCATTCATCTCTTCCCAGAAAACATATTTTTGAAGAGGGTTTACAGGTTGCTTATATCCTAGGGTGCGAGAATGACCCATTCTCACAGGCTGCCTTCAGCTAGGGTGCAAACTTCTCTCACTGTGCTACATAGCTAGGGTGCGAACTTGTTCTAAAGCTTGGAAAAAGATGAAGTCTCGATGGTTCTAGAAGGGAATCTTCTAGAGAATGGTTTGGCATTCGAATGGTTATCTCTTTACTAGTTTCCCTAATATTGTGGGATCATTCTTATCCAAGTAACCATCTCATCCTCTCCTATATATTGATGGAATTCTCATGGAAAAGGTTAAGAAAGATTCATTGGAGAATTGGTGAAAGAATTGTGTGAAGGACCTAGCTTGAACAGGAGCTTGGAGACTCTAGCAAGTCTATCAAGAGGAATTAGATCTTCTTCATACAAGGATTGAGCAAGTGTGTGTGTTGGAGCCAAGATCCATCGAAAGGAATATTGCGACATCAATACGATTAGGTTGTATCTTCTAGTTTCGATTAATATGATACAACGACATGTCCTTTTCCCATAAAGTCATTCTTACTTTATTGTGTAATTCCTTGATCATACACATAAGTTGGCGATTGAATATATTTTTCTATCTTCACTTTGGTTGGTTTGTGTTGTCTTGGTCTTGACCTTATGAGAGCACCAAAGCGAAGTAGGAGCAACAGATACCCTATGAAGCAATACAAAGGTATGCCACTTGTTCCTTCCTACTAGCTAATTCACTGGTCATAACTTAGGGAAAGAATCATGTCCTGTCCTATTTTGTTCTAGATCCATGTGGATCTAGGGAGATCTGTTAATTTCCGCACCTATCGATTAGTTTGATAATAGCGTGCCACCGAGCAAAGTGGATGAAGGAGGTATATGACCTCCCCCGTAAGGGAAAGTGTTAAAAGCAGCAAAACTATCCCCCATGTAGCCTTGTAGAGGAGCAGTAGAGCGCCCTGCCCCCAGACCTAAAGTCTGTGAAGTGGAGTAGGAAAGTACAGGACTTGTACCTGTGCTAGGCATCCCGTATGAGAACGAAGGGCCTATCTCACTTGGTGGGAAAGGGGTTGTGGCCGCCACCATAGATGGGATCGAACCACTATGCGAGGTAGAGGTGGCCGAGACCATGGTGGCTTGGATCGGTGATGATGGGTTAGGAGGTGGAAACTCTCCTATGGTGACAACCGTAGTGGGAATTGAAGAATTCCTAGAAGGAGTAACAACATTCATTTCCATTGCTGTGTGTGACACTATATGGCACTCGTAAGGATGAATCAATACAATTATGGGTGTCGAAATATTAGTGGTTGAGGTTTCAACTAGACCAAAAGATTTCGCTCCAAGGTCTAAAATGGTCGATTCCTCCGGATGTTGGTCGAGCACAATTTCTTGTGACCTGGTCGCTTCAAAAAACCCTTGTTGGTCTAGCTTTTTCCTTAGTGGTGGTGGGGGTGGCTCCAATGTAACTGGTGATAGGCCAAGAAGTCGTCATGACCAATGGAGCTCATGATCCTCCACTATGTGAGAAGATAAAAGACACTCTAGGGTTTTCTACTTGTTCAAAAAACAACACACACTAAAAAGTCCCTACAAGATAAAACAAGAAAACACTAAACTAATTGGAAGAACAGTTATAACAACCAAAACTAGAGCAACTTACAGGTGCAAGTGCAACTTGAACATGGAAGCACCCTTCGGGTATAATCTACAAATCATGGCTCGATGTCTATCCTAGGTATTGCGGTATACACCCGCAGTCACCTGTGTATGTCCCTAAAAATATAGGCAACTAGGTTGCCACGCACGAACAATCACCAGGTGGGTGCAGTCAAAAGTCAGGTAGACCACAATGAGCAGAGTATCAAGCCCGAAACCTGTCAAGGGTATCAAAAGTAAGTGGTCTGGAAGACAACTGAGGACCTCAAACAGATTCGAGACCCATGAAGCTCCGTGGCAAATGCAATTGATGGAATCGCAAGACAAACCCTCTATATGTGTTCTCCACTATGATTAGTCCAACTTTGGAAGGATTATCTCCGCTACCTTCCCGCAAGTGACCTCGTGTTTATCCCCTGTGTTAGAGGGGGGTCCCAGATAACTTTCACGATACTAGACTTTGACACTCCTTAACTTAGACTCCAATGTTTGATTTTAATGGCCTTGAAGAGTTTCCTCTCCAACCTAATTCAAGGCCCTAACCCTAAACTAGTTGGTTGACACTACAAACATAAAAAGTCTAATGAATTTTAGATTTAGCGTTAATTTTTATGGCTTGTCTTAAGTCAAAGGTTATGAAAGTGAAACTAGTGATGTTTGAAAGACTAAAGTAAAATAAACAGAAAGTTGGAAACAAAAACCTTTACCTTACTTCACTCTTAAACAACTTTTCAAACTTAAATTTTTTTTTCTAAGATCTTTGAACAGCACACTCAAAGCACGATTTCACTCGACTACGAGCTACTTATGATCTAAGTAAACTGTCAAGAACTTATGAAAGAAAAGACTTTTCACTAGTTACTAATGCAAAACAACACTTTTCAATCAATCAAAGAAATTATATATATATATATATATATATATATATATATATATATATTTGAATGCTGACAAAGCAAAAAGGAAAAATATCAAAAAAGTCAAAACCAAGAAAAACTTATGGCCTAAGAGAAGATCGCAAAGAGTCACTTTAAAAATCACACACAAACAACTTAAAATCGGACTCTCACACTTGTCTAAAAACCCTATAAAAGAAAATTTTAAGGAAAACTTCTAACTAAAAAAGAAAGATATTGTTGTGAACAAACCTAAGTCACTGACTGCTATGAAAGAGATCCAAAAAACTGAGAGGTATAACTCTTATCAAAGGAAAGGATGATTGCCCTACCTTCAACAAAAATTTTCTCCATAAGCACACCGCTGACAGTTAAACAGCAAGCGTGTGCACCCGAGTTGTGTAACATCAGAAAGTGTGTACATGTGTGCTGGCCTTATACAAGCCACGTGTATCTCTGAAAATATTAGGTAAAAAGACAAACAATCTAGCCCAGGTAGAGACCACTGATACTGAGAACCAGGATCTCTTAAAGACTCAGACACCTACTTTAACAGAAAAAAGAAATTAACTCAAGGAAAACTTCATAGAATAAACCAATCCGAGGTGAAACCTTAGCTATCGACTACAAACAACAAAGACTAGAAAGAGTTCTAGAAAACCCCTGAGAAGGAAAAATTTTGACAGGGGAGAGGATGACTTCCTCTTTAAAATAAATTTTCTGGAATCTTACATGCAACTGTCACTTCCTCAACTAGTGTGTACACGCGGTCTATGGGAATGCAGGGCATGGGTACACGTGTGCATACCTTATACAAGCCATGTGTACGTCTGTGGGTCTTGAAAAAAAAAATTACAATCAAGCAAAGAAACAGATATAACTGGTATGGAAGACCAGAATCTCTGTTAGCTCAGATTTTTGCAGAAACTTTAAAAACAGGAAAATGAAACTAGCTCTTAAAAATACCCAAATATATCCCTAGGAACCCTATAGATCTCCCCAGTATGGTCACCAATTCTATTATGAGTGGGAAATCCCTCTACAGACTAGCATCTAGGATTAAATTATGCATGCAGAAAAGACCTAAAGAAGCCTATTTTCTACCGTCGTCCCAGACCTAATCCCCACTATTATTAAGCAAATACATAGTTAAGTGAGCGTACCTTATTCCAGATGTTTAATATCGATCCATCTTCACACTTGAATACTCCTTGACTACAACTCTCCTTTGCGGCTGACCTGCATTCACACAAGATGCACAACAAAATCTACATGCATTTGATCTAAATATTAATGGGATAGAGATTCAAACATGTATGTAATAAACTATGAACAATTCATATGGCGAGACAGGAAAAATACTTTTTTATTACCAACTTTAATAAATAAACTTACAATGTCGACATTGAATACTGCTCTGTGAACCTGGTCCTGGACTCCTCTTCAACTGTCCTCCAACTTCTTTCCTCCGTATCTCTTCTTTCATAAGGATGGCTAAAGGGTTGTGACAAAGGGAATCTGCAAATGGGTATAGTTTCTTTACTATGATTCTCCTCCTCCAAATGGGACCCCTGACTCTTCTTTTATAGGCTAGAAGAAGCTAGGTATTTGGATGAACCCTCAGCCATGCATGGCTAGAAGGTTTAGTTAACTTACCCAAAGTTGTGTGTGTTGTTAGCAACTTTCCTTTTTGCATGCTTTTGTAGGTACATGCAGGCTATTTTGGGTCAGCTAGCGTGTACACACATTCAGTAATGGAGTAGGGTGCGTAGGCCTTTATAAAAGAGGTTTTTAAGAAGAGTTGTTCAACAATGTTTTGGAAAAGAAGGAATTTGAGATGGCCTGATGCCAAGTAAGCATGTCTGGAGAAAATTAGGGTTATAACAATAAGTTTCAAGTGTAGCACGAGGTAGCTATCTAGGTCTTCCTCTGAAAGCCATCACTAAAACAATGGAGTTGAAACTGTGGAGTCACCAGGTGCATAGTTGCAATCTTTGGTGTACTGAGTTCAATCCCAGGGAAAAATCTTAATTCATTCCTTGACAACAGCGCCATAAATGTTAGCACTAGAAGTCACCTCCATATTGCGTTAGAGGTAAGCCCAGTACCCATCAAATTTTGATGTCACAGGTTGGTTTTAAAGAGGTCAAATGGGCTTGGACTCAAGATGATATCATTTTAACTCAAACAAATGGACCGGTATGCACCTGTAGGTGAGGTCTTGATTAACTTCAGTCATTAAGTTGGAGTAAGGGTGAATAGAGGGAAGAATTTGGTGAGGAGAGTGTAGAGGTTTGTTGTGGACATCAGGTCTTCCAACAACCTAAGGACGAAAAACTTAAACAAAAGATCCTCTTGAATTCAAATCTCAAATAAACTGAAAGAAATTATAACAACACTATAATCAAACATTCATCATAATACAATTACAACAATCCATGTGAATCAGTAATTCATGAACTCTCTTAGTATCAAAGGAAAATAAGGTGGAGTAAGAAATATGACTTAGATTAACCAAGATGTCTAAAAAACAAATACATAATCAAAGAATCAATGTTCTTCATCAAAATTTTACAATACGAGAGCACTGCTCAACCATCGACCCTTACAAAATATCAAAACTACATATTTATACTGAAAACTGTTAACAACCGTAGAGGCGTGATCGAGCTACTGCATTCAATGCGCTTCGTCTAAGTCTTCTTTGGTAGGCTGTGTATGTAGCTTCTATCATCTGTGAGGCTTTACATGGATATCTTATCTCTCAGACTGTTCATGCAGCCTCTGTCAAAATCGATATCAGATAGTCTACCAACCCTTTTCGAGATTTCTATTTATGGGGGACACGATGCTCAACCACTGCCCCAACTTCATTAACTACCTGCATCGGGATTGAAACGCAACTGAGTCGACTTGGCACCTGGAAAACGTGGCACCTCTCTCTGCGACCAACACCGACATTTCGACCCTTGGTGTAGCTCACGTGAACTCTGTACCTTTATCTGAATGTGACCTTGGGCTCTATCCCTGAATGTTTCAGGACTTCACTTCTCAGGGATTTGGGGCATTGTGTACTTTCCTCACTTCAAAATTCCCGAAGTGGAATTCTCTGCTTTCCCGATATGTGCACGCCTTAGCACAACGTGCTCTAACTTTGGATGACACACATTGGTGGTTTTTTAAGCCCCCTTCTTTTTCATTTTGTTATCCAAGGGCCAAATCCAATGGAAAAACATGCCCCTATAACTATGTGTGATAACAAAATTGATGAGGTATTTTGGTTAAGGTACATGTTGGGTACATGGTTGAGACAAGTAATTGATGAGTTGGCACATACATGAGGTGTATAGTTGATGATGTTGGTACATATTGATGAGTCATAGTTGATGAGTAGTTGCAACATGATTGGTACATACTTGGTACATGGTTGTATGCACTTGTTTATGGTACAGGTTGATTACACGTTGTTTTGTACAGGTTGGTGCAAGGTTTATGCACTTGTTTATGGTACAGGTTGATTACAGGTTGAGGTACAGGTTGACGCATGGTTGATTCATGGTTCAGGTTTATTGGTACAGGTTTATAGTGGTATATCTCACAGTGATAGTGTGACAATGGTTCCATCATTCTACTTCTACTTCAGAGCAGTTGGATGGGGCAAGGACAGGTGGTTGTAGCCAGAGAACATAGGGGGTTGTAGCCTCCTTCTGGTTGTAGCCAGAGAATAGAGGAGTTGAAGATTCCCTTAGGTTGTAGCCTGAGAAACAAGGGGGTTGGAGCCTCCTTCCAATTATAGCTGGAAAACAAAGGAAGTTGGTGCTTCCAATGAATGTAATTCTTCAAGACATATAATAAAAAGCATTCCATGGTTTTCTCTCCCTTTGGGTTTCCACGTAAAACACTGGTGTACTGTGTATGTGCATGATTGTTCATTTGTTCATTTCTTATTTACTCTGTAGTTATTGGATGATAATGCTACATTGATATAACACTTGGATTATGTGGTTAAAAAGGATTAAATTACTCTATTACTGATTCACTCCCCCTCTCAGTAATCCAACATAACAAAGTTAGAGACTAATAGGAATCATACATGTACTTGATGGTTTTAATCAGTAGATTGTATGGTCAGTAGGATTTCTCTAGGTTCATTGAGGATTGGATACCATTATCATACAATATGGTGATGACATGTGGCATTTTCAATTGGGGTGATATCATAGAAAAAAAACATAGCACTTGGATCAATCAAGCAAAAAATCATTTTCCAAGTGAAGTCTCCTCATTCCATATGGATTATTGTCTATTAGATATGGTATGTGCTAGAATTTTTTTTGTTGAGATGAAGTTAAGTGGGCATGTATCTAAATTTCCTTTCCACATATGTTTTATCATATTATGGGATAATAGGTATAAGAGATTATATCCTATTATATGTGATCTCTTCTTGGCTCATCTTTATTATATCATTTTCTGGAAAGAATGCCTTAGGATATCCAAGAAAGCCAATAATATCATATCATTCATTTGGAATCGGTATCTCAAGGAAAAAATGCACTTATTTTAGAATCTTTGGAGCTACTGGTGCTATGCATATGTTACCAACATATGTGCTACATAGGTTTTGCTTGTGAGAAATTTGTTATCAAACCATATTGCAAGTATTTAATTTCTCTTTGATCAAGGACAAATAGAGAGAATTTTTTCCTTATGGTTTTCAATTAGGCTACTATTTAGTTAAAGACACCACACAAGCTAGGAATGAAGGGTTAAGTCATCTTGAATACAATTTTGGGAATGGAAGTTATCACAAACATGATCCCAAAGGTCTCATATCGAAACATGCTGAACAAGTTGTAGTATATTCATTTGTATGCACATGATAATTTTAATGATGAAGAATTCACTGAGAATGTACACAACTAGGACGAGGTTCTTTAGAGAAAATATCCACTAGGTCTTGCTATTTTCAAAACCCTCTCCATGGATGATCAGGTAAAGATTATTAACAAAGATGTTGCAATTGGTGTACGAGGAGTGGAAGATGAAAGAGAAGTTGAAGAAGCAAGGAGAGTGGAAGAGGTTTGAATGAAATCATAAGTTGATCAATGATCCCTTGAAGAAGAGAAAAGTAAGGTAGCCCAAGAGAAAGAACAATGGATGAAAATATAATAAGAATTTAAAAGTAAATAGGTCGAAAAAACTATTGAAGGAGGACTGACATAAGGAGAAGTTAGTACAGAGCCAGAGAAAGATAAGGGAGATAAGGAACAACAAAATATAGTAGAGAACAAATAATTTGGAGATAAAGGAAAAGTATCAGAAAATACATAGGAAACCCAATCAAAATCAGAATCACCAACTGATTTTCTGAAAGATGTCCCTCTCATAGAGATTCCTTCTCAAAGCATTGTGGATATTACCTAGGATGATGATGAAGAGGTAGTAGTAGTAAAATTCACAATGATAAATTATTCCAATACAAACCTTGAAATCACATCTTCAGTTGATCATGATGACAAGGAAACACCCATGGATGCTAATGCTAGTGAGAAAACATAGGAACTTAATGAACAAGTATTGCATAAAACCAAAGAAGAAAATGTACTGGAAGGTGTTGCAGAGGAAAGGATTGATGAACAAAATAAGAGTGATGTAACACCCAAAAAAGAGAATATTGTAGCTTAAAAATAGTTTGGAAAGGATATTGGGAAGGAAACCTTGGATACTAGGACAAAAGAACAGGCCCTTGCCCAATTAATGAGGAATAAATTGCCAATCCATCCACTACATCTTTACCCTGAGATGGTGAGAAACATGAAGTTTCTATGGAAAGAAAAGAATATGATGCACTAGATCAAGAACATATTACCGATAACTCCAAAGGAGAAGTAGACGAAAAAGTGGGAAAAATAGGTCAGCCTACTAATGAGCCAAGCAGTGAAAAAATAAAATACCAAGAAGTGGAAGAGGTGAGAAAACATGTAACAATGATGAATAAAGGTAAGGCTCCTATCAAAAAACATTTTCATACACCAGGAATCCTAGAAAACATGTTGGCTTGGGGTGATCATCCAATACCTAAACCTTTAGATGAGGTTGTCAACATTCAATCTATAGATTATGACAAGAAGAGGTATTTTTTGGTGAAAATAACACGAACAAAGTGGAAGTTGACCCTAGATAGAATTGTAATAATGACCTTAGAAGAAACTATGTTCGATGTGAAGAAGGCCATAGTAAGTGAATTGTTTGGTGTAGGAATGTCCATATCCCATGCCACAATTGATAGAGCCAGGGAAGAAGAAACAGAGGTAGATGCTATGAAGAAGGAATTGGAACCTTTTTGACATGAAGTAGATTATTATAAGGATACTACTTAGCAAGTGTTGATTATGAGGTAAGACTTCCTGGAAGAATATGGCTGGTCCAAGGTGAATCGATATGATTTCATGTCAAATATTATCCTTTATCAAGAAAAAAGTATGCCATGTGAATTCACTTACAAGGAAATGTTGAAATGGACTGAAAATGCATCTAGGTCTTCGCATTAGGTGGAATATATCAAGGAGATATAGAAAGGATGAGGTGTATAAGAAAATGGAATTAGGATCCTAATTGATGACAACATTTCTAGGATACAAACAGATGCAGAGTGTTGTGTTTAGAGTGTTTTTCATATGAACAGAAAAATGAAAGATAGATGGAATGAGTCTTAGAAACATGGAGAAAATTGATGGTATGATGGGAGAGTTCCAACTACCCAAGTTTGGGTCATCTGAAATATTTTAAGATATAGAGGATATAATGACACATTACATAATAAATGATTTGAGGTATGAAATAGAAATCCACAAAATCACCATCATGGATTGGGGACAAGTGAAGGAACACATGTGAAATGCGATGAGAAATATCACCATCCTGGAGCCCTTAGCTTCCAAATTGGAAAAATACATGTAGAAAACCAAGGAGACGAGGGAAGTACTCAATGCACCAACGGACCAACATTAATTTCCCTACATGCATACATGCAAGACATTGTTTTCCTAGTGGGAAAACTATTATGAGGCTCATCCAATGGATCGGTTGACTCATGCATAATAATCAACTTAGAGAGAACAACTTCTTCATTTTTTATTTTTATTTAATTTTTCTTAAAAATTGAATTGTTACTAATTTTAGACATTTTGACTTTAAATACATAGTAGGATCGACCATAGTCAAGGAGTCAACAGTTTTTGTAAATAAATGTTGTATTAGAAAAAAAAGATAATTATTTTTCAAAGCATAATTTAGAATCTTGGAAACAGGCAAGGTGAATTTATCAAATCTATGTATGCTTTTTCATAAGTGGATTTATCTGTAATGTGATTAAATGATACAAGCATCCAGTAAGACTTTAAATAATGTTTCATTTATCTAATTTGATTAAATATTTTTTTGGATAATTTTGGTAAAATGCAATTTCTTTGATAATTAGTTTATTTTATGTGAACTTGATAAGTACAAAAATATTTCTTACTTTTTTGTGTTTGTATGTGTTTCTTTATGTGTGTTAATCAATTATTGTTTTTCTTAAGTAATATTTGATAAAACGATAAAATTTACTTTGTATTATTGCTTGAGGAATTTAGACCCATTTATTGCTTACTTAATGTGTCTAAGGGTTATCCTGAGCACATATTTCTTCAAAAAAAATTATTCAATTTTCTTCTCGCACTAGATAGAAATAAAACACAAGAAATGAAAAAATAGGATTAAAGCGCATCGAATAATTGTTGAGCCATTAATCCGAAGGATTATTCTACATGAAACAGGGAGGAGTCTAATTGGGCATTGACCTTGGGTTTAATCCCTCCTATTGAGTAAAAGGAAATCCAACCCCCCCAACACGTCGATCTCTTCATGAATGACCAATTCTAGAAGGATACAAGGGTGGTCCTAGGCCAACAATATTATAGCTAGCGATTGGTCATGGGTTGTTAGTTATGTTGATAGTGATCGGTCGTGCTTTTTCAAGAAGTTCAGGTGAAATTGTCCTCAAAAATAGGTGAAATCTAGGGGAAAAGAGTGTGTCTCATCCTGATGTCATCAATGAGTCCTCCATGAGTCCCTAGGGTGGAAAATAAGGTTGTAACATCCATCCTATGTGGATATACCCTATTTTTTTGAACATGGTATTGGATCTCGTTCAAAGACTCACTCCCATTATTGATAAAGATCCTGAACCTATGTTGTATCATTTCTGGGTTCTGTTATTTTTGTTAATTTTTAGGTTGAGTGGACTATTCCATTGCATCCAAAGAACTAATTTTAGTTGGAAACACTTTTCATTTCACTCAAAAAGGTTTCCATTTTCCCAAGATACGACCATGTTTATTAGATCCAAAAGTATAAAGTTGGAATATTCCCTTTTTAAAAAAATTATAGAATTAATATTTTGGTTTTAATGTTTTTATTCCTACTTTTTTACTATTTCTACTCTGTGTATTCTATTTTTCATGCACTCTATGCAATGTTAAGAACCAAACATCAATATAGCATAGAAAAACCTCAAGAAGAGTACTCAACGCCTTGAAAAAGAGATAATATCAGATAATAAGCCTCTTCGAGGGGGCAAACTCCTTTTACCCCACTTAAATGTTCAAGTACAAGATG
>ML791796.1:429315-454320 GCA_009831015.1 Picea engelmannii
TTCACTTTCAGGTGTCTTCTCTATTACGATTTTTTTCAATACTTCCATGATCTCCCCTTTTAAACCCTCCATCATCTCTTGTAGTTCATCTTTTGTAACTATCTTCTTTTGTAAATCATTTATGTCCCTACGCATTTCTTCACCTTGATCAAGAGTCCAAGTAGGATTTTCTGGAGGCTTAGTTGGTGTAGAAGTTCCCTTTTTGGGTGGCATGTTGGCCAAGTATCACTTTTGAACATTGATTTTGAGGTGGTTCTGCTAGACAATATTTATTCTATTGTATCTCCCAATTTTTAGCCCTTTTGGGTATGAAACTTTATTTTATGTAGTTCTCTAATATTTCATCTCTGAAATTCCACAGGTCTAATCAAAATTGGATGTGCCAAGTGGAATTTACGGTAACTTCCCCACAACTTGTTTATTTTTTTCCTTTCCAGGAGATCTCACTTGTATAGTGTGCCCCACACAAAATAATTGATATAAAATTTTGAAACTCACATCCGAAATACTAAAGACTATCCACAATCCAATGCAACTAGTCCCACTCAATCTGGATACTCTAGGAAGAAGTTATGATTATTTTACCTAGAACACCTTCTTGAGACTAGTCAATAGGACTAGTTAGATACCCTATCTTACACAAGGTGTATCTACAAATTTAAGATGACCCAGAAGCTGAAATTTTTATCACAGATACCTTACTAATTTCTGTAAATGGTCTCCAGAGTGTAGGGTCTGAAATGTTACATAAAAGTTTTTATAGAGAAAATTCTGTAATGACTCAGTTCAGGATGATTCCAAAACCCTATCTTGTACAGGCTGTATCTCCAAAATTATAAGGCCTCAGGAGATGAATTTTGAAATCAACGTACCTTGATCTGTCTACTAAATATCCTCCAAAATGTCCCTTCTGAAACATTGTAGACAAAAAGTTATAGTGAATATGCCGAGGTGTCTCAGATGTAGTAGCGAAACCCCAAGACCTTGAGCTCTGATACCATATGTTAAGAACCAATATCAATATAGCATAGAAAAACCTCAAAAAAAGTACTCAACACCTTGAAAAAGTGATAATTTCAGATAATAAGCCTCTTTGAGGGGGAAACCTCCTTTTACCCCACTTAAATGTTCAAGTACAAGATGATTCAAAATGAAAATGTCTCCTTCGTATATATAGGAGACTACGAGGTATAATTACAACTAATGGCCTAAAGCCAACATAAATAAAATAACATTTCTAATATAATATGCCCCAATTAAGGGGTAATGAGCCAATATTAGGGCTTAACATTCCTCCACTTAATGAGATACTCTGAAATTGATATATTCCTCAGCTGGAAAATTCTTGTGTCAGTGATGGATTTAGTCTCCGATATGATTTTTACTTCTTCATCAAGTTATAGAAATATAGTTTAAATTGGGATCTTGTCACCTATAGCCTTGTTTAATCATGAAACATGGAAAACTCAGTGTACTCATGAGGATGTAGGAAACTCCAATTTGTATGCCATAGTACCAATCTTTTGCAACACCTTATAAGGGCCATAGAACTTTGTTGATAATTTATTATCCTTCTTAGCGTGTTTGAGGAACATCTGTTTGTATGGTTGTAGTCTTAAAAACACCCAATCCCCTACTTCAAGACTTATTTCACTACGATGTTGATCTACGTTTTGTTTCATGTGATTTTTTGTCATGGTCAGGTTGTCCTTTAAGATTTGGAGAACTTGTTGTTGATGCTCGATGTGATCTTCCACTTCTTGAACCTTAGATTTTTATTATAGAGAAGAAGTGATAGAAGGAGGGTGGTATCAATAGAGTGTCATAAATGGTGTCATTTTTGTTGCAGTATGAAAGGAAGTGTTATGCCACCATTCTGCCAAGGGTAACCATTTTAACCATTGTGTTTGTTTATCATAGACAAAGCAACAAAGGTATCCTTCCAGACATTTGTTCACTATATTGGTTTGTCCATCAGATTGAGGATGATAGGATGAGATATGAGACAATTGAGTACCCAAACAAGAAAATAATTCTGTCAAAAAATGTACAATGAAGATGGGATAGCTGTCACTTACAATAATCTTTGGGCTTCCATGTATCTTTTGAACTGTCTCCATGAATGCGATGGAAACTATACTAGATTTTTAAGAGATGAGAGAGTGCACGAAAGTGTGTGTACTTGGTAAGTCTATCAACAATCACCATGATGACACTCTTTCCTTCAGACTTCAGTAACCTTATGATGAAATCCATGGAAACCTCCTCCCAGCACTAACTTGGGATGGATAATGGTTGTAAAAGACCCGAGGTCTTAATTGTTTCCACCTTATTTTTTTAGCAAACCGAAAATTCTGCCACAAACCTTTGAACATCAATTTTAAGGCCATCCCAAAAAAATTCCTTCTTGACCCTATGGTAGGTTTTCAAAAATCCCGAGTGCCCTCCTATCGGAGAGGTGTGCAATTCCAATAGTACCTTTTGTTTGAGTTGGGAGTTCTTACATAAATGTAAGCGATCTTTGTACCATAGTGAATCACTTTCCAATGTAAATGTATCTGATGCACTGGAATCCTACTGCAACCTTTGAATGAGAGTCCACACGTTTTCGTCATTCTTCCATTCATCTCTCACTTCTATTATCCAATTGGATTGGATGATCGAGATAACATAGAGAAATTCCTTAACATATTCATCCTTTCTTGAGAGTGAATATGCCACAATATTTTGCTTCCCTTTTTTAAATATGATTTCAAAATCATAACCCAATATCTTGGTCACCCATTTTTGTTGTTCTTCTGAAGATAGTCTTTGTTCCAAGAATTATTTAAGAGTATCATGATTTGTTTTGACCTTGAAGTGCCTACTTATTAGTTAAGGGCACCATTTCTTCAATGCATGTAGTATTGCCATAATTTCCTTCTCATAAATGGTTTTGTGTAAGTCCTTTCCCTTTAGTGGCCGACTTTCAAAATCTAGGGGCCTTCCTTCTTGAATTAGGACAACACCAATTCCATTTCCCGAGGCATCACATTCTATAGTAAAGGTTTTTGTGAAGTTTGGTGTGGTCAAGACAAGAGCTTTTCACATCACCTCTTTAACTTGTTCAAAAGATTTAGTTTCCTCTGGAGTCCATGAAAATGAATCCTTCTTAGTTAGTTTCATTAAAGGTGTTGTTATTCTTCCATAGTTCCGAACAAACTTGTTGTAGTAACCTGTCAAACCCAAAAAACCTCTAAGATTCTTCAATGTTTTGGGAATCGGCCAGTCCATCATGGCCTTAATATTCTTAGGGTCTACCTTGACACCTTCATGAGATACAATATGACCCAAATACTCTACCTCCTTCAACCCAAATAAACATTTGGATGGTTTGGCATATAGTTGTTGTTCCTTTAGTAGTTGTAGCACCTTGTCAACATGCCACACATGATCCTCCCAAGACTTGCTATAAATTAATATATCATCAAAAAATACTAACACCAATTTTTGAAGGAAAGGATTGAAAATGGAATTCATCAACCCTTGGAATGTGGAAGGTGCATTTGTAAGGCCAAAAGGCATGACCAAAAATTCATAATGGCCTTCATGAGTTCAAAATGTTGTTTTTGGGATATCTTCTTCTTTCATTCTAATCCAATGAGACTCTAAACGGAGATCCAACTTTGTGAAATAGATTGCTCTATGTAGTTCATCTAAAAATTCATCAATGACGAGAATGGGAAACTTATCTTTAATAGTGATCTTGTTGATCTCTCTATAATCTAGACACATACACCATGAGACATCTTTCTTGAGTACCATTACCACTACTACAGAGTAAGAACTTTGGCTAGGTCTAATAATTCCAGCCTCTAACATTTCTTCAACAATATGCTCAATTTCCCTCTTCTGGGAATAAGGGTATCTGTACGGCCTAATGTAAGGATGAACAGTCCCAAGAATTAGGTGAATAGCATGATCATGATTTCGAGTGGGTGGAAGAAATTTGGGAATATCTTCAAATACTTTGTAATTCTTATCAATAAACACTTGGATATCTAGGGGAATAGATGGCTTAGATGTTTGAACATCTAGTGATCGTAGTTGTGCAATTACATCTTGATGCCCTTTTTTCGATAATTTTTTCATGCCATTAGAGCTTATCACCTTACCAGGTTTCCCTGTGATACCTCTTAACTCAATTTCTTTTTCTTCCAATGAAAATTTCATGAGATGTTCTTGAAAACAAACCATTGTTCCTAATGATTGTAACCATTGGATTCCTAGTACAAAATCAACACCACCCATGGGTATAGTAATCATTGGACTATTCATTACATATTACCCCATAGTAAGATTGATCTTATTGCATTTTCTTGAGAAATTGATAGTTCCTCCATCTGCAATCATTACTTGAAACTTCGGCGCTGGATATACAAAGAAATTGAAAGCTTTGGCTAATTTATAGTGAATGAAATTATGAGTACTACCAGAATAGATTAGGACTACTACCTTTTTCTTTTTGATATATCCTTCGATCTTGGGTTTGAGGAGTGCTAATTCCAGCCAATGCATTACATGATATCGTGGGAGTCAACTCTTCAGAAAAAATCGCTTCTACATTTTCATGTTGAGATGGTTCTTGTTCTTGTTCTTGTTCTTCTTCCTTTTTACAATCTATGTAGAATAATTTCTTCTCGCCACACTTATATCCCTTACTGTACTTGTTATCAAAATTAAAGCACAAACCTTTTTCTTTCCTTTCCTCCAATTGTTGAGCTATCAACCTTGTAGATTGAGGTGTCTTAGAAGAAGGAACATTATTCTCTCGATAGATGTTAGGAGTGGTCCTTCTACTAGCCATAGCCATATTTTTACTTTCAACATTTCTTGCCACCCTAAATGCATTCTCCAATGATTTGGGTTCCCAAAGGTGAACCTCATGTTGAATGTTATCCTTTAAAGTTCCTATGAATACTTCAATCAAGTGCTCATCTGGAATATTTGTTGTGTTTATATTAAATCTTTGGAAGTTCTCAATGTGCTATGTAACTGAACCCTTTTTTTTGAGATTTATCAATTGGATAAAGAAGGTATTTCTCCTTGTATCCTCATATTGTGCTATCATTTCTTTTGTGAAAATTGTCCAAGTGACGAGTGATTTGCGATAACAAAGCCATAAATACCACACAAATTGACTGGGTTCTAAATATAAAGAAGCAATTTGTACCTTTTGTGTATGTGGCACATCATGTAGATCAAATAATTGCTCCATTTGAAGTATCCATGTGATTGGGTCCATTCCATCAAACTTCCCCATATTGATCTTAGGAACGTGGTTGGTATTCAACCCAAAGTTGGAGTTTATCCATTCTTGATTCATATTCCTTGTTTCCTCATCATGAATTTCATGGGATACATTTTCACTTTCAGGTGTCCTCTCTATTAGGAAATTTTTCAATCCTTCCATGACCTCCCTTTTTAAACCATCCATCATCCCTTGTAGTTCAACTTTTGTCAATGTCTTCTTTTGTAAATCATTTATGTCCCTACGCATTTCTTCACCTTCATCAAGAGTCCAAGTAGGACTGTCTGGAGGCTTATTTGGTGTAGAAGTTCCCTTTTTGGTGGCATGTTGGCCAAGTATCAATTTTAAACCTTGATTTTGAGGTAGTTCTGCTAGACAATCTTTCTTCTGTTGTATCTCCAAAATTTCGGCCCTTCTGGGTATGAATTTGTTTTTTTGTAGTTCTATGATTTTTCTTCTCTGCAATGCAGCAGTTCTGATCAAAATTGGATGTGCCAAGTGGAATTTATGGTAACTTCCCCATAGTTGGTTGTTTTTTGGCCTTTCCAAGAGATATCAATTATATAGAGTGCCTCGCACAAAATAATTGAGATACAATTTTGAAAATTGTACTAGAAATACTAGAGACTATCCACTATCCAATGCAACTGGTCTCACTCAATTTTGATACTCTAGGAATAATTTATGATTGTTTTACCCGGAACACCTTCTTGCGACTAGGTAATAGGACTAATCAGATGTCCTATCTTCCACAGCGTGTATCTACAAATGTAAGATGACCCAAAAGATGAAATTTTTATCATAGATACCTTAATAATTTATATGAATACCCTCCATATTTAAGGGTCTTAAAAGTTACATAAAAAATGTCATAGAGAAAATTCCACGATGACTAAATTAAGGATGATTCCAGAACGCTTTCTTACACAGGTTGTATCCCCAAAAGTATATGGCCTAAGGAGCTGAAATTTGAACCCAACATACCTTGATCTGTCTACTAAATATCCTCTAAGGGGTTCCTTCTGAAATGTCATAGAAAAAAATTATAGAGAAAATTCCAAGGTGTCTCAGATGTAGCAGTGAAACCCCAAGACCTTGAGCTCTGATACGAAATATCAAGATAGCATAGAAAAATCTCAGAATAAGTACTCAACGCCTTGAAAAAGAGAGAATTTCATATAATAATCCTCTTCGATGGGGAACCTTCTTATAAACCACATAAATTTCCAAATACAAGATGCTTCCAAATAAAAATGTCTCCTTGGTATATATAGGAGACTAGGAGGTACAATTACAACTAATGGACCCAAGCCGACATAAATAAAATAACATTACAAATGTAATATGTCGCAATTAAGGGGTAATGTGCCACTATTTAGGGCTTAACACATAACTTCTTTGTATTTTGACAAGAAGAGGCTTTGTTTTTGTGCAACTTTCCCTACAACAAATTTTCCTTGCCAGCATCGGAGACATCATTCATTGATTTGGCCACAATCTTGAGGCTCTGGATGCCCTTTAGGGTGCATGGAACTATTTCAAGATGTAAGTGATATAATTGTTTTCCAAGAATGGACCAATGCAGCCTTAACGAATCCCTCCACTTTCTTATATGGACTCCAGGAAGCCAATAAGAAGATGGCCCCAATTGTTTTTAATGCCGAGACAGAGAAGTCCATAGAATTCATGAGCAAATCTCTTGTTATTATTAAAGTGTGTGATATACAGTCGATGGTCGGTGCAAGCAACATCTACTCCAAACATTTTTCTTGTTTTCTTATTTATTTAAGATCGAGGGCTTTCAAATCAAACCCTCTCATTGCAATTCGAACCCTAATGTTTGCACATGTGCATCTGACAATTGACATTCTCTAGCTACTACATTGGGAGCATAAAGAATGGTTGGAATTCCTATCAAATATGAGAAAAAGTGTAACATTTTAAATTCATTATCTGTTCTTCATGAAATGTTCTATCAATTGTAAGGAAAACCTATAAGGTGGATGTTGGCCCCGAAATGATTTGATTTACCTAGAAAAAAGAGAAAACAAAAGTTTGCATGAGTTAAATTTGTTGCACAATTTTCTTCCATGTGTTGATTGTGTCTGTGTGAATTCAAAGCCAAGACCTTGCTCTCCTTCGCGTGGAACTCTGGGCTTTCTTTGTTTCATCCTATGGTAATATATGTGTGTTTTCGAATGTTGGAATGATGGAAGACACTTTGCAATTTCAAATCCAGAAAGGAGTAAATTGTCATTTTGAATATTATTGAGCCATCTTTTGCAAGTCTCCAGTGTGTGTGTGTGTGTCTATATATATATATATATATATATATATATATATATATATATATATATATATATATATATATATATATATACTCCAAAACATTTCAGAGTCTATACATGCCTAGTACATTCTTTGTAGCTTTTGCATTCAAGGTGATGTAGATTATTTTGCATCAGAATTGGGAATTGGTTGCCATGCATGCTTTTTTTCTTAAGTGAATTCTTGGACATTCTTGAATTCACCCAATCTACAAGAGTAATAAATACAAAACATGATTAGTGGATTTCCACTACTATAGTATTATCTCTGGCACAACTTGTTCCCCAACAAGTTGTTGAATTTTTTGTTTCCTTTGGATTCATGTAGGTATTTGTTCGCTTGCATCAACACTATCTTTCATAAGATAGATATTGACTAATGTTGTTTACTAGAGACCAACATACTCAAAGCTCATTGATGTCACATACTCCATAATCAAGGTATACTTGCAAATAGTTTTCTTTTTGTAAGTTTACTTGTGTTTCTTCTATAAATGAGTACATTTTCAGTAGAATTTGACACCCTTCATTTGTTGATTCTGCATAGTTGAGTTTGCATTGTAAAGTCTGGGTGGATTTGCAAGAAACCTTTGATGTGTAATTTTGTCTTTAAAATGGCTTAAGTTGAGGAACTGTTAGATCTATTGAACATGTTAATCCTTTCTTATGTGGAAAATATAGTCACCAGTGAAAAAAAAACTATGTATTCTATTGTAACATGCTTGCAAGTTTCGCAAGCCAAAGTAGCACAACTACAAACTCAAACTTGACTTATTCATGATGCACTTGAACGAAAGAATGTTCGACATTCTAAACTAGTCCTTGTTCAGAACAACCCTCTATTCAAAGAAGATGGTGATGTCAATTCAAACCAACAATCAGAGCATGAACAACTTAGTGAGAAAACCTAATATTCAAGTAAAGATGAAGATCAACTTTCCTCTTTCCAAGCCAATCATCATATCTTAGGAAGAAATCAGGTACAATAAGCACATAACTAGTATCAGATATGAAAATGAATTGACCTTTCATATTCTTGATTACACCAAACCGATCTTGATCATGATTTATGAGCAAAACAAAATTAAAATGAATAATATCTATTGAATACAATAACACAGAGATACAAAGAAAAACAATAGATATCCATTGAACAATAAATTCTATTGAATAAATAAAATAGACTGAAACTGTAAAACTGCAGAATTGAAAATAACTTGCTTGAATGGTGGTAGCTATTTCTGAGAAGGGATGTGGCTGCTACATGCATCTGTCTGAGAAAAATGATTACAATGAGGCTCTAGAGGAATTTTTAACATTACTCATGAATTCCAAAACCCTAGACATCCAAAAACCTAACCCTAGGAGATGAAACACCAAAAGTTATGTGGGCCCCAATTGGTAAGTTAGTACCTCAACTTCTCGGGGTTGTAAATTTTACATATGACCTCTATTCTAGGCGTGTGATAGCTCGTTGGAAAGGTATTTTCGAGAAATACACATTATTCCATCAAACTCTAACTTTGTCTATAGTTTGATTGTGGCAAGAAAAAAAAAACACTTTTTATAGCCCCAAAACAACCCTAGAAGTATAGAAAGATGTACTCACATGAAAAATTCTAAAATAAGCTAGTTGGAATAGGTGGGAAGCCACCAATATCCACCTAGGTGTTTTTTATGTCTTCAGGATAGCCTCAGAAGTGAAAAACCCATAATTACAAAGAAATGTCATCATTATAGAGAAACGTGTTGAGCTAAAAACTGTCAAGATGAGCCATTTGGAATAGGTGGGTGGCCACCAATGTCCACCTGGATCAGTCCTCTCCCCTTAGGAAGCAATGGTCTCCATTGTGTTGAGTGCCTCCATAATGTGAGGAAATTTCTGTTGAATTTGGCCCCAGGTGAGTCACTTTCCTTGGTGTAGGAGTTTCCCTGCCTTGACAACCTGATAAAGATGGATCCTCTAATGGCGAGTGCCCTTGACATGTGTGTCAACTATCTGATTAGTGGATGTATGTTCCATGCAATCATGGTTGAGCTCTGTTGGTGTCAACTATTCTACAATCTCCGAGGTGTCCAATAATGGTGGAAAATATGGTCGGAGAAGATCCACATTGAACACTAGGTGCAAGCCAAGGAAGGGGGGAGTGTTGAGCTCAAAAACATTGTCACCCACAACCTTGATGATAGTGTAAGGCCCATAGCGAAGTGGATGAAGCTTCCAATGGGGCCTTGTAAGGTGTTCTTTATGCAAATGTAACCATACCTTCTCTCTCACCTGAAATTTGTGTGGTACTCGGTGTTGATCATGGCGTTGCTTGTACTTAGCATTAGTTTTCTGCAAAATCTCATGGACCTATTGGCAGATGTACTGAATCTGATCAATGATTCGAGTGGATTTGTTGGCCTCAAATTGAACATGGGAATATTTTGTCTATGTGGTGCAAGAGGTAGTGCAACATCAATGGGACCCAAGGGTTGGAATCCCAACCTCACCTGAAACAAAACGGATGGTGGATGTGCTGAATCTGCTCAATGAATCTGGTGGCTTTGTCGACCTCGGATTGAACATGGGAATATTTTGTCTGTGTGGTTGCAAGAGGTAGGGAAACATCAATGGGACCCAAAGGTTGGAATCCTAGCCCCACATGAAATGGGCTATGGCCGATGGAGCTATGGAGAGCCCTGTTGTAGTTGTGTTGAACATAGGGAAGACTCTTATCCCATGTATGTCGATGCTTAGATTTTTATATGCATAGGATGTGCACAATCATACGATTCATGACCTCTCTTTGGCCATCGATTTGAGATTGGAAGGAAGTGGATTTAGTGAGCTTTGTGTCCAACAGTGACTAGAGACTTGACCAAAATGTGTTGAGGAACCTGTTGTCCCGATTGGAGCTGATGGTCTTTGGTATCCCAAAATGGACCCACACTCATTCGAAGAAGAGCTTGGTAGTATCTGCCACTGCGATGCTCTTCTTGCAAGCTGTGAGAATGACCATCTTCAAAAACTAATCAACCACCACAAATACACAATCATTTCCTTGCTTGGTAAATGAAATTCCAGAGATGTAATCCATAAAGATGGATTCCCAAGGCCTCTCTGGAGTAGGAAGAGGGTGTATAATCCTTTCTTCTTGATGGTTGGCTTGGAAATGGCATAGGTAATGCAACATATGATATAATTGTTGATGTCTTGTCGAAGTTTTGGCCAATAATTGTTTTTCTGTACAATGAACATAGTTTTATCCATGCCAAAATGTCCTACCATCCGACTGTTGTGAGCCTCCCAAATAAGATTTACATGCTCTCTTGTAGGAACAAAGAGGTGTCTCATATGGCATAACAGTCCATCCTGAATGTGAAAATCGGTGACATTCGTGCCTGTACCCAAGAGCTGATAGGTGGTGGCGAAGTCAAGATCTCACTGATAAAGTTGGGGCCACTTAGATGCCTAGTTCCCATAGAAATGGAGCATGGTGGTAAGTTCAACCATGGGAGGTCAACTGAGGTAGTCAACGACATGATTTTTGCTCCATGTCTTATACTTGATGTTGAGATGGAACCGTTGCAGGTATGTGGACCACTTTTGATGGCAGTCATTCTGCAACTTCCCTTGTGTTTGTATGAACTGCAAAGGCTTGTGATCAATGTGGATGATTGTCTCCTTTCCCAGAATGTAATGTTTCCATTGAAGACAAGCTTGCATAATGGAATACATTTCCTTGTCATAGTTGTGGTATTTCTGGATGGTTTCTGAGAGTATCTCACTATGGTATGCTACTGGTTGACTATGTTGAGTAAGAACTACACCTATAACATAGTTGGATGCATCAGTCTTAATCTTCAATGGTTGTTGCAGATCGAGTAAGGAGAGTACTGGAGTTGAGCATAAGAGATTCTTCAGATCATCAAATTCTCATTGTTGTTCCTTCCCCCATGCGAACTTCTCCCTGCCACCTCCCTTGGTCACTTGGTTGAGGGCCCATGAAATATGGGAGAATCCCAACACAAACTGTTAGTAGAAGTTTGCAAGTCCCAAGAAGCTCCAAATCTCGGTCAGTGTGGTCTGGGTTGGCCAGTCATGGATGAATTGGATCTTAGTTGGATCCACATGTACCCCATGCTCATCAACAATGTATCCCAAGTATTGGACCTTGTTCATTCGAAAGGAGTATATTTCCAAGTTGGTATATATCTTGTGTTCTTGTAGAGTGCTCAAAACCTATTGAATATGTTGCATATGCTCCTCCCAAGTTTTGTTGAAGAAAAGGATTTCAGCCATATATACCACCACAAAAGAGTTGGTGAAGGGTCTCAATACATCATCCATCAACCTCATGAAAGTTGTTGGTGCATTTGTTAAGCCAAAGGGAATGACCAACCATTCGAAGAAACCTTATTTAAATTTGAAAGTTGTCTTCCATACATCACTCGGTTCGATGGGAACCTGGTGGTAGCCAGAATTTAGGTCAATATTGCTAAAGAAATTTGCCCCCTTGAGTTGGTAAATAAGGTCGTCAATTCAGGGAATTTGGTACCAGTTCCTGACTGTGATTTTTTTTAATTCTCTTTAATCAATGCAGAGCCGCTAGGTCCCATCTTTCTTCTACAACAATACAATCGGGCTTCTGCAAGGGGAGCATATGGGTATGATGTGCCCCTTTTGAAGTATTTCTTGGATCTGAAGCTTGATTTTTTCATTTTCCATCAGCGAGTGAAGATAGAATGGTCCATTAGGTAGAGGTGCATCGAGGGTTAGATCAATTGGATGCTTGACTTGGAAATGTGTCAGTACCCAGGTGGGTGAGGATAAGATGTCTCTTTACTCTTCTATTATCTCGTCCACTTGTGTTTTCTACAAACAGAGGATCTATGTAGAGGTCACAGATGTGGAAATGACCTTCTTACAATGAGCATGGATAACAAAGAAGATGAACTACTCGGTCTGTGAAATGACCTTACTGCACTGCTTAGCAGAGATTAAAGAAATAATGGTAGGCGATGCTACCTCTGGTATCATGTACAATTTTCTACCCAAAGTAATAATAACACTACGGGGTATAGATTCATACACAACATGTCGCTTCCCCAAATATGGTTGTACTAAAATAACACGACAAAATTCAAGGGGAGAAATATCACACAATACCTTGTGTTTGAAGGGCTTGATGTTGTAGGGTAGAAAAAACTGTTGGTTGATGTGGAGATATCTTCCTTGGCGAAGCCAATCGATGGTGTAGGGTTGTGGGTGTGGTGTCATTAGTAGGTCCAGCCACTTGACGACCTCTACTGAGATTAGGTTCTTTTGAATTTCGCTATCAACAATGAACTAAAGTGGAGCTCCCTTTAACCACATCTGTGAGTGAAAGAGACGTTTCCCTTCCTCTAGTTCTTCTAGTTCACTTGGCTGGACTTTGGTGGTAGCGAAAGTGGCACTGGGTTCAACATCGATAATCTTCTTCCCTCCTTCTGGATTTGATTCAGAGTCATACTTTTCCTTTGACTCGGAAGCTTTCTTCTCAGCCGCTAGTGACTTCTTAGAGCGACATTCTTCAATGTTGTGCAAATGGTTTTTATGGTATTCACACTAGTTTCTCGTGTCCTTCTTCGACTTCTCATTACCCTTCTTGGGTTGTGGCTTGGACTGGTTGTTTTGAGAGTGGCCATCTTTGTTATGTCCCTTGTTTTGTAGGTTGGGGCTGCCTTGTCCCTGCTTCGATTATGAGGAGTTTGCAGATCCAAACTCTCGTCTCTTCTACTTAAATTTATGCTCGATCTTGAAGGAATATCTATAAGCCACACCTAATGATGTGATATCCAAAAACTCCATTTTTTTTAATGTATCGATGCAGACAATCGTGGTATTTGAGCACCAGATGTCATTCAGAGTCTTTGATACCCAATTTGGTGGATAGGGTATGGAAAAAATTGGAGAAATCTGGTACTGTCTGATCCCTTTCCCGACACAACGTGGTCCATCTTGTGTATTGGTCCTCGTAGCTTCCAACCGGGTAGTATTGTTATTTAATGGCATCCCTGGAGGAATCCCATGTGGGGGGGAATGCAAATATTGCAAATTCATTTATGGCCCTTTAATCAGAGTAAGTATCCCACCAGTCCCAAACATGGGGGATGGCCTTGAGGAGTGCAAAAGTAATCTTTTCCCTATCGGAAAACTTGTGGACCGAAAAATACCCTTCTAGCAGATTCAACCATTTATCTACAACATCTGCATATATGAGTCCTTCAAATAATGGAATATCAAAATTTACTTGTACCTTGAAGGGGATGGCATGGCCACTTGATGAAGATGTATCTCTAGTGGGAAGTCGCCAAAGGATTTGTGCAAGGTTGTCCATCATTTCATTCATTTTTCATGCAAGGGAATCCTCAAGCAACAATTTAAAAGGATCTCCTGCTCCATCATCTTTCTTCTCATCCCCCATGATTTTTTTTCAGGCTCGGCGTGGCCGGTCTTACAAAGGATCGACTGATTTGTATCCCAACTTCTTGTACCCAGATCTTATCGGGGACATGCAAGAAGAAAAATAAATGAAGATCAGACCGTTATGACACCACTGATCAGGATTTATGAGTGGAACGAAATGAATAAAAGACTAAATACAATAACACAAAGATACAAAGAACAACAACATATATCCAGTGAGCAATAACTTATATTGAATAAATAAAATATGATGAAACTGTAAAACTTTCACAAAAAAACTTGATCGAATGGTAGTAGCTATCTATGAGAAGAGATGTGGTTCCTACATGCATCCATGAGAGCAGAATGATTACAATGAGGCTCCAGAGGCCTTTTAAACATTACTCATGAATGTCAATATAAGTTATTGTTCATTGGATATCTGTTGTTGTTCTCTGTATCTTTATAAATGAAGAGTAGACCACTCTGATACCACTGATCCAGATTTATGAGCAGAACAAAATGAATAACAAACTAAATACAATAACTCAGAGATATAGAGAACAACAACAAATATCCAGTGAACAATAACTTCTATTGAATAAATAAAATAGGTTGAAATTGTAAAACTGCAGAACTGAGAACAACTTGCTCGAATGGTGGTAGTTATCTATGAGAAGAGATGTGGTTGTTATGTGCATCCGTCTGAGTAGAATGATTACAATGAGGCTCTAGAGACATTTTTAACATTACTCATGAATGCCAAAACCCTAGACATCCAAAAACCTAATCCTAGGAGATGAAACACCAAAAGTTATGTCGGCCGAGATGGGTAAGTTGGTACCTCAACTTCTCGGGGTCATAAATTTTACATACGACCTCTATTTTAGGCATGTGATATCCCATTGGAAAAGTATTTTCGAGAATTACAAATTCTTCCATCAAACTCGTATACATCTTGATTGTGGCAAGCCAAAAAAACATTGTTTAAGGCTCCAAAATGGCCCTAGAAGTACAAAAAGATGTACTGACATGAAAACTTCCAAAATAAGCTAGTTTGAATTGGTGGGTGGCCACCAATATCCACCTAGATTTTGTGTAGGGATTTAGGATAGCCCCATAAGTGCAGAACCCACAATTACAAAGAAATGTCATCATTACAGAGAAACATGTTGAACTAAAAACTGTCAAGAGGAGTTAGTTGGAATAGGTGGGTGGCCACCAATATCCACTTGGATTAGATCCAGTCCCAAAGTGTTGGATTGGTTCAAGATAATTCCTATTCACCTACTTCAGTTCAAGAGAAGATTCTATATGCCAACAATATCAGCGAGTTGGCCACAAAGAATATTAGTGTTTTGATCTTCATTGTTGTGAGCATTGTGGAAAGTATAATCGTCCTACAAACAAATGTTCTAAACGCAAGACAATTGCGAGAGTAAAAATCCATTATGGGTGGATGACTTCTTGGCGATGTTCATCAACAATGAAGAAGATATCTCAGTCATACCATAGAATTCATTCTCTAGTATTAAGGGACATTGTAGTGAAAGGATTTGCATCTTCTCACCTTGTACTTAATAGGGGGAACAACATCAATGATTGACAGTTAGACTTAATGTTTCAAAGTCTTATCAATCGAGTAGTAACAAGTGAGCATGATTTGGTTTGTAGTTATCCAAAACCACTAGATTGGTTTATGCTTTTCCTTAAACCACCACTTAGTAGAAGACTTATAGCTTTTGCTACACAACAATTTGTTGTTTTCCTTAAATTTCCACTTAATAGAAGACTTACAACTTCTGCTAGAGATCAATTTATGGTCATCTTTAAACTAACATTCGAGAGAACTTCCAATTAGCAGAAGACATCAACTTCGACCTCTAGCTAACTTAGGAAATGTTCCTGGAACCATTGAGCCCTAGATCCAAGTTTCAGAGTTTGTGATCATTTGTAAACCACCAGATTGGTTTGTAGTCTTCCTTAAACCACCACCACCATTTAGTAGAAAACATCAACTTATGCTTGCCTTTTGGTTTGTGGTCATCCCAAAAACACCAAAATTAGAGAGCACATTCAACCATCAACGACTGCACACTTCCAGATTTCAACTGTCCACTTCCAAATTTCAACTCTCTTATTGGACTCGCATGCACCCCTTCGAAGTAAGAGGGGAATGTTGAAAACGCAATCCATTAGGGTTACAAACTTAACTAAATGTGAATAATCAAATCATAGGAATAATTTGGAGACTCCAAGAAATATCTTAGAATAAGAATCCAAATATCAATATCATATATTTATAGATGTATCATATTAATGACTCAATATACATTCCCTCTTATCCAATTTGGTGTGTCTCTCTTTTATATATATATATATATATATATATATATATATATATAATTAATTTTGTTTCCAAAACTCATGGAGGTGACATCAAGATTACTGAAATGAATTTTGTTTCCAAACCCCATGGAGGTGACATCAAGATTACTGAAATGTAGGACGACCTTTAGACTCAATCATATCATGTACACCCCTTGAAACGGGGTTAAAACAGTGTTGACAATTCAGACGAAACTGTGGCGATGATAAGCGTTCACCTAGAAAAGAGTGTCGAGAATGAAACAAATAACATAGTACATCAGAGATCACAAAGTAGTTTGACATGTTGGTTTGAAGTCTTGATTAAAATACAATGTTATGGAAGTGCTCCTGTTACTTCCATCTTTTGACAGAACGGGAGCTTGCACTTTTGTGAGAGACGATTAAACTGCCTTTCAAAAAGATCGATAGCGTCCATTTCACAGGAGAAAAAGATGGAAATTGGTAACCAAACAGTCAGTTTTCGAGTCCGTGGCTTTAGATACAAAATTATTGGTACTGTAATGGCGTATTCACTTTTTGACTGAAACCATTCCTCCACAAACAGCCCTGTCCTTGTCTCGTATTATTCTTGACGACTGTAATACCATCAGACTAGACTCATCCGTGCTGGAAACTGTGGGCACAATAGAAAATAGCCATAATAAGATAGAGATGGATATAGGTGGGCACGGTGCTTTCCATGGAGGTGGGGCGGATAGCGATAGGAATGGGGCGCGACAGATGAGAAAATCCAACTTATGTGGGGACAATAGGGGTCTGGTGGGATGGAAACAGCCAGGCTGCATGCTGTGGTGGCCATATGAGTTCACAGTCTTAGATACAGACAAGACGAAAGAGCAGTAAATGAAATGGGTACAACTTCCTTGTGCCCATAAAGCTGCAGGTGGGTGTGGAGGGCACGCCCCCATAGTAGGCCCTGCATTTGCACTGTGCATATGCATTTGGTCCTCATAACATTTATTATTCTGAACATTATGTACATGCTCAGCCAACACCTAAGCATGCAGATGGGCATGAGCAACTTCTCAACTCTGATCGTGTACATTGTGGATTTTTTTCCTCATAATATTAATTATTCTCAACATCTTGTACATGCTCTGGTAGCTCCATGCAAAGGGCATTCTTATCAAGTACAGCACCAGCAACCTCATGCCTCATGTGTATATATCAAAAGTTGACTAAATGGTAAATTGAAAATTTAAATAACTTTGAAATTAGTTCCATGGGATAGCACAATTGGTGAAAGGTGAGAGAGGTCACGAATTCATGTTTTGTGTCTCTAAATTACAGTTTAGTATGCTTACCATCACAAAAAGTGGAGAAGTATTTGTGAGTTTCTGGTGTTTATTTTTCTCAGTAAAAAAAATAACTTTAAAATTATTATAAAATGATTATAAAGTATCAAGGTTAAACATTTTATTTAAATGAGTTTTATACATTTCAATAACTTTGAAATTATTATAAAATGATTATAAAATATCATGGTTAAACATTTCTTTATATGAATTTTATACTCTGGTTAGTTTTTAAACTTGAGCAATTTACATTGAGATATTAATCCTAATAACTAAACAATAATTAAAAAAACTTCTAAATAATATTTATTTATAGAGCATTGCTCTTAATGGTTAAGAATATATGTTTTTTCCTAAGAAGTCAAAGATTCAAATCCAAATGGAGTAGGGTATGTTACACCTTCATAGACTTTAGCAGTCAAATCTATGAAGTCAGAAGGTCCCTTGTCCCACAAATAAAAATGTCTCATATACCAAGTTAGACATTGAGAATTTTTCCCTTAAATTATACAAATTAATGTTTTTAAATCAAATTTTAAAAGTAAAATCTATTGGATATATTTATTTATATTTATTAAAAAAATTGTAAGGTTTATAAAGTATATGAAGAATTATAATATAATAATAATAATAATAAACTAATTTTAAAGTATGTTTGTGACTTCTTAGGAGGAAACACATGTTCTTAATCAATAGACCCACTCAGATTGTAATAAGAGTGGAAGGAAAAAAATAATAATGTAATTTTTTTATAATATAAAAATTTGAGAAAGTTATTACACCTAAAAAAAATTGATTCATCTAAGTATTTCATGAATTTAGATTTAAGATGGATTTACTCTTATTTATATATATATAATAATCATAATAATAATTTAATTTAAACTCACTATGGAAAGAACTACTTATTCAAGTATTAGACCCCTTGTTATGAGATGTAACATCCTGAGTTTAATTAATGCTTGATGTATATATAATGAAATCTGGCTATGGCCAAGAGATGTAATATGGTAATTGTATTTCTAATTTCCTTCTATTTCTTGATTGAGTGTATGAGAGTCCAATCATTGAATACATGTAATAGGGTGGATATGAGAAGTCACATCCCATAGTTATTGGGAGCATGGTGTTGAAGTACAATCAACATTGGGGAGAGTGAGCAAACAATTGGCTTGGGGAAAAAATAAATTTGTATGGCCAAAGGGAACAATTTTTATACTCATGTTGTTTGGCATGAACAATAAGAAGAGAAAAGATGAGCTCTTGAGCTAGAAAAACAATGGAGGGTGAATTCTGAAGCGTTTTTAGAGTTGTTGAAGACCACATAAGCAAGTTGTCAAGCTTTCAGAAGAACCAAGTTGTCAAGCCTGAAAAGTGAATTCATGTGTGAGTTGCATTGTAACAACAAGTTATTATTGTTGTTTTGTTGGTAGTTTTTCTACCAGTGAGTTCACTTGAGTTCCTATTAGTGATATTCCTAGTTGCGTATCCCAAAGAGACCCTAATAAATGAATGGGACACTTGATATACCGAGACCAGTGAAGTGGTACATTCTTTGGGTTGGGTAGTCCAAGTGGAAAAAAGATGGTGGAAATCCAGATAGTTGTAGGAGAATGTCACTAGGTTGTGGGATGTTTCAGTCGTGAGTAGACTCTGAGAGACACCCTCTTTTGTGGATTCCTAGCCCTAGCTCGGAGGTGATTTGCTCTTGATATCTAGAACATCAAGTCTATGGTTGGATGGAAGATTTATCAAAATCAGCTGGGTTTTAAAAAGATAAGTGTTTATCTATTTTTCCGAGTTATTTATGAGTTAACTGTTGTGGATTTTACTCTCTGTAGGAGAATGAATTATATGTTGTTGTTGTGATTTTATTCGTGTTTATTAAGCATAGTAATGCTCAGTTAAAGTGCGTGATGTTATATGAGACCCCCTTCTTAATGACAGAACTCCCTCCACTTAACATTAAACATTGAACCAAGTCTCATGCTATATTGCATTGTAAAATACACCTCTAAAAATTAACAAAAAACTATATTTATAACTTTGATCTCATTTATTGACCCTTTCTATCACATGCCACACTTTAAAAAAAAATATTTCAAGGTGGACCATAAATGAATATTTGAATATCCACCTTAAGTAAATCCTCCCTACCAGGTGTGAATTCTGGAAGTGACATCTTGATTTTTTAAACAAGATTATAGGGTTTACAGGTGTACCATGCTCTTATTCCAGAGACAGATTGAAAGTTTTTATTCATTTTCTACTTCCAGTTATGAGGGAGACATTATTCATTGCTTAATATGGAGTCCATATGTGACATAATAACAAGTAAAATATTTCAATATCAACTTTGTCTATAAACACATAGATATGTTAATAACTAGTGTAGATCCATCTTAGACATCAAATTTCTCCAACTTCAAACCTCAAAACATGAAAAAAAGTTTACACCTCAAAAGATTTGATACCTCTCAATATATAGTAACTCTGAAATTAAAATGAATTTACACTAGTCTTAAAAATATCTTAACTAATTAATTTGTATGATATTACAAAATATCTTACATATAAAATAACTTGTTTTTGTATTTTTATATATATACAAAAACAATATAACATCCTATACACTATTATTTTCTACTTTCTTAATTTATTACATACACCTCATGATCAAATTACAAACTAAACATAAGTAATTTTTTTAATGGTAAACTTGTATACATATAATTTGTTTAGACTTTATTATTAGTTTTTAATCCATTTTTGAATAGCTAATGATTAGTAACAAATTTTGTTTAAGAACTCTCAATAATTTTTGGGGTTGGTTAATTGTTCTAAAAAATGGCTGTTATATAAATTTATAAGAATCACTATTTTTTGTTATTCATAATTCATTTCTGAATGCAGAAATGGATTCAGCATGCTGAAAAACTCCCAGGTTACTTCGATTCTACAAAAATAATTACTTAAATCTACGAATCCAACAATTTATTCTCACCAAATTTCCTATAAATATCCCAAGAAAAAATCTTCGTTTTGTAAAATCTTTAACCAGCATAATTTTTACTTCATTTCACCTCAAATCACCCATAATCACCCATTTCATAGTTTCAATTTGTCTTACCTTTCACTTCATTGGGTCCATTTTCATAGTTTCAATTTGTCTTACCTTTCACTTCATTGGGTTAGAGGCAGAAAGTGTGAAATTTCGTTAGTGGGCAGTGTAGATAGATAGGTATTAAAACCCTTTCAGGCCCACATTCCCTGATTGAATGCTCTATGACCAGAGGAATTGTGAACCTCCAATAGCTCTTGGGCAAAACACTGACATTCCCTGATTGAATGCTATATGACCAGAGGAATAGTGAACCTCCAGTAGTTCTTGGGCACAACACTGATCATAGATTTGATCACTCTTACAAATAAAATATATTAATCATCATAAAGAAGACAAGAAGACTGTGCTATTGAAGGACGGATAACGATAACGTGGCGCTGGACGGTTGTTAGCAGTAGTTGCTATGGCTTGGCCTTTTTTTAAGAAAGAATGAAAAATCTTGTCATTCTTTTGGTGGTCTGCCACATTCATTGAGACTGGCACAAGCCATGTCGGTCGTTAGCCTGGCATATTGGGCTTCCAGGCCTGATGCAAAAACCCAAAAGACAGGCAAATAATATGTATAATGCTTTTGTACAGACACCAAGGATAAAAGCATGGCCCCTGCTAATTACAACCCATTATTGTATTCTATATTGTGCAATCTGATGACCCACCTACTAACTGCGAGTCCTGCAGCATCTGGTCCAACATAAGGCCTGGATTTGTAGATATTGTTGATCAGGGAGGTCCTGTAGCCACTATTGATCTGACGAAGCCATCGTTTCATCAATGAGATTGACTGGTTGCATGGTGGAAAGAATGTATATATTTCACAATAAATTCTCCAGCTCCAACAAAATCGTCAGAAACAAAGTAGGCCCAAATGACAACAACACGACATAAAATTATTGTTGTTGTTAGCATTATTTCTTTTGTTTTTACCATTGAAAGTAAGATACCGCATGGTTCACATATACCAGATCCTTCGCAGGTTTAATCAAATTCAGGGGTTCAGACAAATCAAATCTGTCCTTTTAAGCAAATATAGTGCCTGTTGATTGGAGAATATGGGAATTGCACTACCGCAGCAGTGCACTTTATATTAAATTTCGGTACTCCTATCATACTGTCTCAACGATACTACAGTGTTCTTGAGGTAAACTGTGTCTTCTTAGTGCGCATCACTTTCAATCCTGTCAAGTCGATTATTGCCAACCAGTCTATCTCTTTCATTCCTCTCAAGTCGATTTTTGCCAACCAGTCAATCACTTTTTATAATATTTGACAGGATGAAAAGATGGCCGACGTATGGATGCAATCTTACTGGATATGAGATTTCAGAACGGGCCTGTCCAATAATTAGGTTTACAATCGTCATCCAATAAAACGCATTGTCGGATGGTTCGGTGGAATTTGGGTTTATATGATGAATAAAAATAAATTGACATGTAAATATCTATGAATGTAACTAGTGCATATACATATATATGAATGCATTTTTTAAATTAAACATATAAATAATTTTTAGAATATTTTTAATTATTATTTTCAAAATATTTATTGAGTATTTATTTCAATTTACATTGTGGTGACTATTTTTTTATTTTTGTTGTTGTTGAATAAGTCCTATTAAAAAAAGAGAAATTCATTTCAAAATTTGCATATTGAAGTGGGAAGAATCTAAGCAAATCAAAGTAATAGTCTTAGTTAAACAATTCTAACACTTTATTAGTTACACAATCTCAAAATCTAAGCTTGGAAGTAGAGGGAGTAAGAGTGATAATTTTTTTTCTTATTTTTTCTTTTTCTCTTTCTAATTGCTATACATTATTTAACATAGAAAATATGAATATATAAGAAATGAAGCATTACATATTAAGTAATAATTTTAGTTAAACCATTCTAACACTTTACTAATTATATAATCTCAATAATTAAGTAATAATTTTAGTTAAACCATTCTAACACTTTACTAATTATATAATCTCAAAATCTAAGTTTCGAAGGAAGGGGACTAAGAGTGATTGTTTCTTTTCGTATTTTTTCTTTTTTTCTTTAGTTATACATTATTTAATATAGACAATATGAACATATAARAAATGAAACATTACATATTAAATAATAGTCTTAGTTAAACAATCCTAACACTTTACTAGTTATACAATTTCAAAATTTAAACTTGGAAGCAGAGGGACTAAGAGTGACAATTCTTTTTCTTATCTTTTCTTTTTATCTTTCTAATTGATATACATTACTTAACATAGAAAATATGAACATATAAGAAATGAAGCATTACATATTCTCTTAGATTATTTAACCTTATTTTGAGGTGATAAATGTGTTCATCCTTCAATAATTGAAAAGGAAATTATATTGATAATCTATCTACATAATATTCATCTCTCAATTAGTTTTATTCAATTTTAAAGGAAACAAAGAGTGTTGAACTTTTTTTTCTAAATTTATTGGACCAATGTGCGTTTATGATGGAGAACTTAGCTTCATTCCCCATCATGTTATAAATGAATGACTATGTATTAAGAATACATGTTATGGTGGCACTAATTTGTTTTAAGTAGACTTCTCCATATCAAATTATTTCAAGAGCATCATTTCATACACAAACATTGTTAATAAACAAATGGAAAATGGTTTGTAGTCTCATTTAACCAATCAAGGTAGCATAATCTTATTAGAAAATTCATATGACAAATTTTGTCATGAATCTAGGTCCTTCTTCAAAGTGAAAATCATTGATTATTTTTTTCTATGACAATTAGAGGGACATGCTCTCTAATTAAATGATTGATTTAGGAATATTTTTTCATTTTAGAAAGTGAAAAGTTTCATATATGAAGATAAATTTTCCTTCTCAATGTTACACATGTGTTATGAAACTTTGATATGATGGGTGGACTTGTGTGAGCACAAACAAACATTTATTGCAACTCAAGCAATTGTTGGGACAAACTCAAAATCATTGTTCAGGCCTAATTCCATCCCATAAACTATTGGAAAGAGAAAGAACAACAATTGTAATACCTAGGACATACTTCTAATTGATAAATGCCTATATTCAAGAGTTTGACCATTGTACTATTTAGATTAGAGTGATGAACAACAAAACAAAGCTAGTCACTTAGTTCATTAGTGGGTTGATCAATCTCATCCACAAAGATCTATAGATTTTATACATACACATTTTAGAAGACATTTAACATAAGGATAAATTAAATTAGGATAGGTAATAACAATGGAACAGAGAAAAATAGGATTCTCAACACTAATTCTAGTTAAGGAAAGAATATTCTTATAAAATATGAGACAAAAGAAAAGGTGGTGTTTGAACTGCATATTGAAAGGCTTACTTCAAGTTGTGTAGGATTGGATAAAGCACAACGAAGAAGACATCATTTTTCTATAATTATTACACGTGTAGAGGACATGTGAAAGATGATTATTGAAAACTCCATTGAGATAAGCACTACAAGTTTAATTTTTTACCAATAATTATAATAAGAGTTTAGCCACTAAAAAAAATAGCATTTAAGTTATCAATACTAGTTCAAATTGTTTGAATCTAGTCTTTACTTTTGAAAAAAAGAATAGGTCTTATCAATGCAAAGTCTCATAGTTTTAACTATAATAAGAGTTTAGTCACTAAGAAAAATTCCATTTAAGTTAATTGTTTGAATCTAGTCTTTACTTTTGAGAAAAGAGTAATTCTTATCATTGTAAAGTTTTATTACTACTCTTAATAAATAAATATCATTGTTCTAATTCTTTCTATTTCTCTCAGAATAAAAAACAAGTTAACTAGAAATAAACTTGAATTAGAAACAAAAATTCTTAAAACTTTTTGTTTTATCCCTAACCTAGTTAGGGATTGAAAAAACTAAATTGTGAACAATAAGCATATATAACTTAGAATGGAGATAGGTGTAATTTTACTCCAATACTTAAAAAAAACTAAAAATTAAAATATTATTTAATGTTAAATACAAATTTTAAGAGAAAAAAAATTATATTTTAATGGTATAAACTATGAAAATCTTTGAACTTAAAGAAGAAATATAAAAAAATTCCTTAAAATAATATGAATCTATTTTCTAAATGATTTCATATTTAAGATGATACTTGTTAAAATAAATTCAATTAAAAAT
>ML791796.1:455033-475338 GCA_009831015.1 Picea engelmannii
ACTCGCAAGCATGGAGCACAAGTAAATTGGGGTGAGAATCGAACTTGAAACCTCCTTTACATATTTCATTCCATTTACATGGCACTTGCCAATTGGTCTACACCCCTGTGGGCTCTTATTCTCTATTTCTTGGTTGAATCACAATTTCTCTTTAAATTTAACTGTGAGAATGTTTTTAATTTGGTATCTATATTTTTCAATCTGTCCCCCCTTTTTTCCCAATGATTTAGCCAAGAATCAACATATTTATACCACCTTCTCTTAATCCCAAGTGACTTTTACTAGAATTCAAAGAAATTCTAGAAGCATCTTATCCTTCATTCTAATTACCTTGTGATTTACATTAGATGCCTAATCATAGACTTACTCTTAATGGATGAAAGACCAACATATAAGAGGAGGATTGGATAAGACATATTTCTTTTAATTTTGAAATTATAAACAATAAAAATATTATGGATTACCTCAATTTTCCTCTAGGTTTCTCTAGAAACATTGCAACACCAAAATTCACAACCATTTATGATCAAGAGAATCACAAGTGTATCCAATAGAACTTTATGTTTTTCTCAGAAAAAAAATATACTACTTTGAAGTTGTTATCAAGACCAAAATAAACTTTCCATCCTCCATTAATTGTTTTCTAAACATTATTGTTCTAGTTGATCTTGTGATGAAGGAGAACCCCAAGATATTTGTACAAATTAACTTCCTCTAAGTTGTTATTGTCATATAAAAAATTGCGATCATTGATTTTCTTAGATTTTATGATCATAACCTTTGTCTCATCAATGTTTGTAGACATACAAGAGCTAGAACAAAAATATTTGAAAATTCTTTATTTGTTGTCAAGATTAGAGGGGCTCCTTATAGAAAGAACAATATTATCTACATAAATTGGAAGAGTGATTAATATCCTAGTTAAAGTAGTGCAAGTTCAACTTGCTTCTTCTAGACATGTCTCTAACTTGTCAACATAAATGCCAAAAAGGATGGGGTACAAATCAAAACCTTGCTTCACCCCTCTATTATAGTTAATTTCTTTTGACCAACCCTTGTGATTCTTGCACTTTGCAATTAATTTATCATACAATATCATCTATCATCTTATCATTGTAGCTCTCAACTCAAAATGAATCTTTAATTCTTATCTATATACCTTATTAATGGAAACATGGTATGTAGCATACTATTACATTTAATTATCAACCATGCTTGCAAGGTGACGTGCAAAATATATGAAAGAGTTTAAGAAGTATTTGAGACGTAATTTCTATTATTTTGTCTATGCATTAACCTGAAATCCAATTTTACCTAGAATAAATAGAAATTGATTCTAACTACAAGAGTGTAAGAAATGTAACCAAGGAAATATGGAATAAGAAAACATATTATGATAATAATCACATGTTATGTAGAATTTAATCTATTTGACACATGCAACAATCTATAGTAATCGATTATCAACTGTGAAAGAAATACCTATAACGATCTGTTGCAAATGAGATAAACATTTAAACATGATTCACAACAATGCAACAATCTATAGCAAATGAAATTCAAATAACGATTTGCAGTAAATAGGAAACAAATTGACTAACTGTGTTAATGCTAAAGGAAAACTACTTAATGAACATAAATTAAATATCCCTGCACATACCTCCCAAAGCAAGCCTGAACCCTGTGAGTTATGCGCAGGTGGAGCCTCGTGGCTTTGAATTCAAAAATTCATGAATATGAAAGCAACATACTAGCACGAAGTAGGAGATTTTAAAGAAATATTGACTCTGTTTATTTATCTGTCTATATGTCCACACATATCTATCCTTATAACTCTATCTATCATTATCAATCAGAGGTGAAATACTACCTTATATGAGCACGACTACCTTCAACTGTTTCATACATGAGTAATAACAACGTGCTTTAGAATCAAAGATTATCAAGTCGTTACTACACGAAATCTAGAAAAGAGTTAAATAGTAAAAATAATTAAAGAGTTTGGGAAAGCTTCCCGCAAGTTGTCTAAGTGTGCTTCAGAATCCTTTGAAGCATATATAGAGTAACCCCATCGGATCACATGGATTTTGTCAAGAGCTTCTTAATATCTCCCATTGTTTACTATCCTCCACTTTATTGAATGGAATATCCTGATGGTCATTCATTCATTGTCGAGCCCTCTCTAAAACAATCAACCTAAATTTATAGTGTCAGATGTGCATCATTCGAAGTTGACATTTCAACATTTCTAGCGATGTAATATTCACATGAATTGGTAACAAGGAGATGTGGAAGTTGGTTGGAACATTTTTTATCCACGTGGATATTGGTGGCTACCCACCTGTTCAAAATGTTCAGAATATTCTTCTGTACTTATTTGTAATTGTGGGTTCTACACTTTCGGGGCTGTCTTGAGACCTACACATCTTTGTGGCCTCCCACCTAATCCAAATGGATTATTTTGTATGTTTTCAAGTTAGCACATCTTTTTCTACTTCGAGGGCCGTTTTGGGGCCCTAAACAATGTCATTTTGGCTCGCCAGAGTCAAAATGTATATGAAATTAGAGTTTGATGGCGTAATGTGTAGTTATTGAAAAGACCTTTTCAATAAGCTATCACGTGTCTAAAACAAAGATTGTATGCAAAACTTACGACTTCGGGAAGTTAATGTACTAACTTACCCAAACGGGGCCCACATGACTTTTGTAGGGTTAGGTTTTTGGCATTCCTGTTTAACATAAAAAGACATTCAGAGCCTCATTGTAATCATCTTCTGGAAAATGAGCTTAGCCGTCACAATCTCTTCTCAGAGATAAAGATGCCACCATTCTAGCAAGTCATGCACTCTGTATTTTTACAGTATCTTTACAACTCTTTCATTAAAAGAAATCAAGTATTGTTGTATTTCTCTGTTTCTAGAAAGTTTCATGAGTAATTCATTGTAAATTCTCTGCTTTCATTTCCTTCCGAACATAATCTGGATCAGTGGTATCAACACAGGATGCTCTTTAACATTTTTGAGTGCATGTCCCCAATGAGGTCCAAGTATAGCCAGTTGGGTCTCAAGTTTTTATCCCTTGAGGACAATCACTCTCGAACACCCAAGAACGATCTTCCACAAACAATCTTCAATTGACCAAGCAACATAACTTCTCCAACAAAGCACAAAGCTCACCAAGATTCAGATTCAAAACATGGTTTCCCTTCTTCCTTGGTAACTCAATGCAATGGAAACCATTGCTTCCTAAAGGGGGAGGATTGATCCAGGTGGATATTGGTGGCCACCCACCTGTTCCAACTGGCTTCTTTGGCCAGTTTTTAGTTCAACATGTTTTTCTGTACTTCTTTGTCATTATGGGTTCTACACTTCTAAGGCTATCTGGAGCCCTATGCATCTTCCAGGTGGATACTAGTGGCCTCCCACCTAATCCAAATGGATTATTTTGTGGCCCTAAACAATGTTATTTTGGCTCGCCATAGTTAAATTGTATATAGAGTTAGATTTTGATAGCGTAATGCATAGTTCTCAAAAATATCTTTCCAATGAGCTATCACGTGTCTAAAATGGAGATTGTATGCAAAAGTTATGACCCCAGGAAGTTAATGTACTAACTTACCCAAACGGGTCCCACAAGACTTTTGGCGTTTCATCTCCTAGGGTTAGGTTTTTGGATATCTAGGGTTTTGACATTCTTATTTAACATAAAAAGGCCTTCAGAGCCTCATTATAATCATCTTCTAGGGAATGAGCGTAGTCATCACATCTCTTTTCAGAGATAAATTCGCCACCATTATAGCGAGTCTTGCACTCTGTATTTCTACAGTCTCTTTACAATTATTTCATTAATATAAATCAAGTATTGTTGTATTTCTCTGTTTTTGGAAAGTTTCATGAGAGTAATTCATTGTAAATTCTCTACTTTCATTTTGTTCCGAACATAATCTAGATCAATTTTGCAACAATCAACAAGTGGCACACAAGGAACATGGACCCATATCAATGAATGAGGTATGAAGGATTTGTAGCAATCGATTCAATAGCAAGTTGGAAGAGATGCAACATACATTTGGCAACTTGTTCTGTAGCAATCCTTATATCTACAAATTAGATACAAAATGCACAAATTCTTACTGAGACAAAAAATTCAATTAAAACATGCATTACGAGAATGCAATATACCTTTGCAATAACATAGTAGCAAGGAGAACGATGTATCGGAAATGAAGGTAAATGGTGTCAAAATTGAGTGTAAAGGTGAAGGAAATGGGTATAAAATATGGAAAATTAGGAGACCATCCCCCAAAATGAAGGTGTTTCACATCCATGTGCAAATGAATTGCTTTAATTAGAGTAAAAAATTACAAGGATTGAGTGAAGATTACTCGAACTATATGAGGGATGTCCATGTTTTTGTTTTGTGTAGAACTAATAATCCTTATGAATGTGTTGCCAAAAAAATTCTTCCTCAAGTACATCCCATTTGTAGAGATGTTGATAGACTTATGCAAGATGCCAAATCAAAGGAAAATAGAAATGAAACCCTATCCATTTCACACCACAACTTGCTATATATTGTACATATTTATCTACCTTATCCACAACTTCCAAGAAATTTGGATAGCCAAAAGGTTCTTTGATTTTTAATGCATCTCCCAAGCACTCCCATATTCTCTGACATTGAAGCAAAGATTCCATGTTCACGATGTTAATTTTGAAAGTACATTGGGAATGGTTTCTTTTTGGGTTCCAATGATATAAGCAATATACTTAGGTGAGTAGATGATCTGCTACTATTTCCCAAATACAAAGATTGTTCTGTCACATTCTCGTCGAATCAAGGGACTAACATTTTGTGCACCGTCTACTATTGTATTTTGTGCATAGCCCCACCAAATCGATTTCTCATATATTATGTAAAATATCTCAAATTAATATCTCCTATGAATGGATTTAGATTCCATTTTCAATCATGAAATAGAACAAATCTCATACTGGTAGCACTTGCAAAGTAATTTTTTGTCTTCTATGTTGCTTGAAGAATATGATTCTAACAATGATGTGCCAGACTTAAAATCACACATCCTTCCCTCGACCAACACTTGGAGTATGAACATTGTAAACTTGTCTTGTAGGAACATAACATAAGTAGGTGAGGGATTCTTGCAATTGAGTTTATCTTGAGCTAAGTTGCTCAATTGTAGCTTTTCTTATTTCAATCCTTTCACTTCTTCCTCTATTCCATAATTTTTTTCTAGTCCCTTTTTAACTTATCCCATTTATCTTTGTCTATGGCATAAAATTCTTCCCACTGCATAGTCAAAGTGTGAATCCACTTCTTGTGCTAAGCCAAGGAAACCACACCTTCCATAGGATTATGAAATACTCCTCCATATAGTTATCTCATTCTTTAACCTAAGTACTTCCATGCTTTTTGTGAATTTTTTTTTCACTCCTACTATTTGTATAGTAGGTCCTTGTCTAGTTTCACAAATTTTATCAATACCAATATCACTAATTCCAATTCCTAAAATAACTCCAGGGAGATTCTCAGAAACAATATGAATAGTTTTATTTTAAACCTCTTTTGTAACAATGACCTTGTTATCCACTTCAACTACTTCAAAATTATTTTCTCTATCATATTTTGTAGAAACTAGGTCTTCAACATTGGTTCCTTCAATAACATCTGCTTTTGTTGCAATGGCATTTACTTATGTAGAAATTGTTTTTGTTGTTTGGTCACCTTCATGTGTAGAATAAGGTGACCATACACTCTCATAAAGGTCTTTGATGAGTGTGTCCAACCCTTCATGAGGCATGATTTCCCTCATTCTTCCCTTGGAAATCATCAATTTTATGTTACTCAAATGAACACAAAGCTTTAAAAGAGTGTTGTAAGTAGGCTTCAAATGAAACTTACCAGGAATCAAGAATATGAAGGTAAATCCATTTGGAGGTATTTTCTTGACTATATTGGAAGTTTATGGAGTGATTTCTCATCGATAATTAGAGATACGAGAGGGACTATATCCAGCTTCAACTAGAAATTATTTATCCCATTATGTCTTCATTATTGCTTATGGTTCTTGTGTAACAATATTAGGAGTTTCAACAACAATGCCATTATCAACAAAATCACCTTCAACATCATTACCTTCATTACCAACATTATCAACAATATTATGTCCATCATCTCTAGTAGCAACATCAATAGTAATATCATGTTCCTATGTGGCTTTTTGTGTAGCAGCCATACGATTCTCTATCGATTCTTGTGTAACAACAATGAAATATTCTTCTAATGTTTCTTGTGTAACAAAAGTAGTAGGAAATTTGGTGAGTTCACCTTCAGATGAATTTTTCATGTATTATACCGCTAATTCTTGTAGAACAATGGAAATATGATATGAAATTCCTCTTGCAACCCTTATGTGCCTAGTTGTTGGTTCTTTTGTAACAATAGCACTACTTTTTTTTGTTGGTTTTTGTGTAATAGAACAAGGTCTTGAAAACCTTCTACAACACTCATATGTCAGGATGTTGGTTCTTGTGTGGAAGTAGCATGATTCTTGATATTTTCTACAACCATTATTCCTTTTGTTGTTGGTTCTTATATGTTAGCAACAAGATTTTGAGGGTTGGTTGTAGGGAATCATGTGGCAACTAAAAATATTGTCCTTTTCTTCTTCGAGTGTTCTCAAAATGATGATGATTTTCTATATTCCTTGGCCTTCTTTCTCAACTCTCTTGAAACTACATATGATACTTTGGCTTCTTCGATGATTGGGAAAGGGGCCACCTGACCCATTGGTGGTTCTAAAATTTGTTCCTTGTCATCATCCCTATCATCATACTCAGATTCTTTTGAAACATTCATATGTGATTCTATTAGTACATGTCCTTCACCATCATGTTATTCTTAATTCTCTATTTCTTATTCTTATTCTTCGCATGCCACTTCCTTTTTCTTCCTAACTCGAGGAAGTGTTGTGATGAATGCATCCTAGGTTTGGTTGGAATGGGTTAGATCATTTATTACCAATAACTTAATTAACTCATGATAAGCCACACTGGTCATAGGTGTTTTTGTATTCCTCACATTATGAGCCATGGTTTGAAGAGATCGAAACATATAGTAAGGCATGTTTAGTAGCCTTTGATGTCATAAATGCATTAACAATTTAAAGCGATATCCAAATAGAATGTTATGCCTACCTTCGCATATGGAATATTTTTGAACAAAATAAAATACCTGTTTCCATGTATGGTGTTGGCCTCTTTCGTCACCTTAGTGAGGAAAATAAAGGTGCTTGCAAGCTCAGTTGGGTTTGTTGAGTAGGACAAGTGCAAGGAAAAGAGTTAGAAAAAGAAATATAAAACAACAACTAAGAATTAAACTAAGAAATGAAATAACAACTAAATTTATAAGCATAGGGACATAGAGACAAAAAGAACAATGAGACCCATGTCACCAATGATAAGGCTGATATTAGTGAAATAAAACACCGAGAAGCAAGGGGACTATGAGTCCCTTCTTCCTCCAAGGGAGGGTTCTTGGACCCCCACAAGTAAGCTCTTCTTACAACAAATAAAAATGAAAATGGTGAAAGAACTCTTTGCTAATCCACTCAAGGGGTGAGATGGATTGCCCAATGCTATGATGGAAATATACTCTTGACAAGGATAGAGTCCTCAAGAGAATAATGGTAGCATAACTTTGCTTTGAATTCCTTGAAAATGAAGTGTATCCATGGCCTTTTTATAGCATTCCTTTGAGCTATTGTTCAACTGGTTTGTAGTATGTAAAGAGGCTAATTAGGGCATTTCTAGGTCTTTGAACAGCCATCCAGTCGGATCCAGTCCAGATTTGAGTGTCAAATTGGCTTGGGAGCTGAACCAGAAGTGGGTGGGAGGTTGACCACTCTCATAAATGCGTCGTTTCTCAGGTGCACGACGTTTTGCGATAACAGTCGTGCATCATGTGCATGTGCGCGATTTCTGCGTTCTTGTTTCGCGCATGTGCGCGCGCGCCCAGTATCTTCATAGCACCCTTCAATTTTTCGCTATTTTGTATAGTTTTTGACCCTTTATGAATGCTTTGGTGTTAATTTAGGTCCATGGATGACTTCTTTGTTGTTTGGCGATGCTGAATTCTTGTAACCATGTGCAGACGAAATTTCAGTGATAACAGATGGGGCAATGCCATCCTCTAAAATCCTCTTCCCCTATCTCTCATGATTTCCCTTGGCATGAAAAAATCAATTATTGCTTGTTTAAGAGGAATTTTCCTCACAAACCATATGTTGACATTCCTAGGTAACCTTATAACCCAAGCTACAATATCCTTTGTAACTTGAATTCTTAGTCTCCATACAATAGTTTTAAATAGGTGATAAATTTGAGTGAATTTGAGAACCACATTATTATCGTAGCCCTACATGTGCTCCATGAACACAAGACACCTGACATTTTAAAAAAAATTCAATGCTTCAGAATTACTCTGCAACTGCTCTAGAGAAATGGGTTTGTGTCACAGATTTGAACCTCCCATAGTGACGAGAAAAAACAATATATTGTAGTATTGAGTAGTAGAAATGATGGAAATGGTCATGTTGCTAGTAGTAGTAGAAATAATAGGCATCAACAATGTAGCAAGGAGGATAATGGTTAATTTTTTTTTCCAAACAGAGAATAGGTGTTGAGAAAAACATAGCGATACAGTGGGAAATCGATGATGTAATAGTAATTGAGGAAGTTTACAATGGCACTAATTCTAAGAAAATTAAAACATAATAATGATAGAGGGATCGACAATGTAAAAATAGGGTTAACTCCCCCCCAAAGTGAAGTGACATGTCCTCCTTGGTATGCATAGAGGATAGGTGAAGATGTGAAGATATCCAATCATAATGATGTATTTAATGAACATTTTTAATGCAAAGGAATAATGTACCTTCCATACTTATGTGAGAGATTTGGCATGATGGGTTGTTCGTGTGAAGATATCATGTGGTGAATAATTGATTTGGAATTACATGAATGTGAAAAGGTGGTGGCAGGCAAGGTGTGCCAATATACAATAGATGGAATGAATGCACAATATTCATAGAAGATGGTGACACACCGTGGAATCAAGGCTTGAGATGAATGGAGGATTCACAAAATGCATCAAATATCCTAAAAAATCATCCTGATGGAGTCATGGCAAACAATTTTGTAGAAATTTTCCTAGTGAAATAGTATCAATCGACCTGATGAAGTAGTAGAGGCATATCAATAGTGGTGGATGCAATTGGAATTGTGAAAGGGGAGTGGAAGGAACACAAATGGATGGATAATGGAATAAATATGTAGAAATTTTAAATGAAAAATCAAAAGATGGATATGGACATGTGGTAAGATATCTATAGCAACTGATACTTGAACTAGTTTTGTAGTAGGTGTAAATAGATAACTGAAAAAGAAAGTTGCATCCAAAATAATAAAAATAAATTGGAAGAAAAATATTATTAGTAGAAAAAAAAACTCTTTAAGAAATTATTTTGTGAATATCAATTTGTTACAAGTACAAGTGGCATAGCCACAATACCAACAACCTCCAAATTTGAACAAGTAGGAAGATATTTGACGAAAGCTTCTTTGGAAAATGGATTATGATATAGTCTCAGGTGATGACCGTTGACCATGAGAGGTATCTTGTCTTCATCGATGGTATGCAACTTCAAAAAACCATTGTTGTACATAGTGACAATCTCGTATGGTACTAGCCAATGAGTACAAATATTTCCTTAGAAATCCTTAAATATTGAGTCTTATAAAAGAGCCCAATATCCTACCTGAAATTTATTTTTCTTAATGAACTTGTCATGCCACTTTTCCCACTATTTTTGAAAAATAGAGGTGTGATGCAAGCCAATTTGACGAATTTCATCAAATTCATTAAATTTTTCCAAATGGTGTTTTTGAGCTTCTGAGAGATCCAATCCCACATGTAGTGTTGTCCATGTAATGTTTCCACTTCAAAATCAATGAAGAGTAATACATGCTTACCATACATAAGTTCATATGGTGTAAAACTAGTGGTATTTTCCCAAGTTGTACAATAGTCCCATAGATCCTATGGAGGTTTGTTGGCCCTGTTATCCCCCACTTTCAGGGATAACTAGGAGATTATGTCTCAAGGCCCACAATTCCTAGACATGGAGTACCAAGAGCCATATCGACTTGAGCATGGCCCTGGAGGGCCCATATTTTCCCCCTTTCAACACCTCCACTTTGTCAGCAGCAAAAACAACATCCATCACCTTCAGCTCGGTCCTGCATCAGAGATGATTCTTGTTCCATGAGGTAATGAGTCTGGGTATCATGGTATGTGTCAATATGATCCTCAAAACCTTTGAATATGTGCATTTGATTCCTTTTCTTCTAACGGGTGCTTGGATCTTATGCTTGTCCACTTGACCATGTCTAGAGGGAATGACAGAGTGTCAGAGCAAGCTTATGTCCATAGGTTTTGGAGTTTCCATTGGGGGGATTTCTGAAGAGCCATCGTATATTCCTGTCACACATACCACTTTCCATATTTTTTCTCGCTCACCCATCTTGTTACCTTGGTCTAGGCATAGGGTTGATCATTTAGGGGTTGTACTTTACCTTGTGAGAAGAATGGGCTAAAGGTCTGGGGGTAAAAGTAGGTGACAATAAAATCCTAAGAATAAAACCTCGAGATGCTTCACCTAGGGATCCCCAAGAAACAAATAAAAGGATTCTCATCAAGAAATAGAGGGACCCATAGAAAAATAAATCAAGACCTAGTTGAGAGATGGGGGGTCTCATCACAAGTCGGCTCATTAGGTCCATGGGTGCCTAATGGTATGACACTACAAACATCTGGTTACCACACCAGGGTAGTGGCTCTTGGTTGCATGGCCAAGAGAAAGGGGGTATCATCATGAGCCAACCTTCTCATTTCTGTGAAAGTACTTGTGGGTAACATTGTCACTTCTGGTCACCAAGTCAAGGCAATGTCCCTGGACTGGCTTCTCGAGAGAAAAATAAATAAAAAGATAAAAAACATTAAGACAAGACATGGTTAGAGGATAGGAGGTCTCATCATGAGACAACCTATTAGGTCCATGAGCATCTAGTGGTATGACACTACTAGCATCTGGTCACCACACCAGGGTAGTGGCTCTTGGTGGCATAGCCAAGAGAAAGGGGGTCTCATCACGAGCCAAATTTCTCAATTCTTTGAAATGTTTGTGGCTAACATTGCCATCATTGGTCACCAAGACAGAGTAGTGTCCTTTGATTAACATCTTGGAAAAAAAGAAGATTAAAAGGCATGAATGGGCTTGAAAATATTTGCATCCATGACAGGTGCAACTCACCCTCCACAGAGGCACCCACTAGTAAGCCATCCCTGCTATCACTGTACCTTTTGCCTAGGCATCCTCATCCACCTCACCCACTTGTATGACTTGGATTTAATCTTTTCCAGAAACATCCCTCTACTAGTAGACACTAGCCTAATAGGACATCCTGTCACTTTCCCCAAAGTTGTATTGCATAATTGTATAATCTCTTTGAGAACTAGACTGGGGTAAAGGGGTTTTATGAAGATGTTTAATAAATATTGATGATTATATGTGATTGAAATTGCTATGATCCCTATGAATTATGAGCCCATGGAGGGCGTAGTTGTTGATGTGTAGGATCATGCCCGACAGATAGGTACCGATGGACATGTACACATGGGGAGATAATCAATTCAGACTTCCATGGGGCTGAAGAAGCCACTGATAGATGTTGAGACCCCAACAGGGGGTAGAGATAACGTAGAGAATTTGTATCATGGAAGAGAAGAAGAATCCACCAGAGGCAGTTGAGCATACCTATACCTAGTGGCGTTGAGCCCCCTCCGTAGGGATGTTGGCCTTGGAAGGGCTAGGAAATCACCCACGATGCCCATGACGTCACCCAATAGTATGGATGTTTTGGGAGGCAGATATGGCATTTTTGGCACGTGTGGCAGCTTGAAGAAGCCTAAGGAGGGCTAACATTTTGTTCCAAGAGGCTGTATTTTCCCTAGAAGGAGCTAACGTCACACTAGAAAGGGGATGACATCTCTCTGTTGCTTGATTAGGGTTTAATTTTAGGACATTTAATGTAAAGAAATATGATTTTAATGTTTTGGCCTTGTCGACCTTTCTATGACCTAAAAATTAAATTTAGGTCATTGTACTGTATAAATTGAGGGTTTTTACCTTCATTTTTTCATCATCTTTCACTCACTCATTAGTGAGGTCTGAAATTTTCTCCATTTTTTGGGTGATTGGCTAAAATTGTGAGGTGCACTTGTTGAAGGAAGAATTTTTCTTAGCATTTTGGCTCTTTTCTTGGTGGAAGGTATTACAACTAGGGTTTTGCTATGTGATTTCTTGGTTAAATGTAAGTGGATTTCTGAAAAAATTCTTGATTGAATGGTTGTAGTGTTGTTTTCTTGCATTTATTATTATATTTTTCTGAATCAAACCCTAGGTGACAATCACATATTGAAGGTCCTTGTCTCATATCCCTACCAAGGTTTTAAGCCATTTTATTTACTAAAGTGAGATAGAGCCTTTCCTTAGCAACACTCTATTCTTTCTTTCTAGACATTTGATTTGTTGAAGAGGATAGAGCCTTTCCATAGAAACACTCCATCCATATTATTCTTGCTAGCCATTTTTCCTATTTGTTGATATAAGAAGGAGAAAATGCACCAAGGCCTAGGTCTCTACACCTTGGTGAGCCGATTTTCCCTAGGGTTTTCTTAGTAAAGCCTTGCTTTAACAACATGTTGCTTACAAACCTTCTTGTCTTACGTCTTATCAACCATTATTCAAGCTAGTCATTGCCATTAAGCTAAGGAAGGAGGAGAGAGCACTGAGGCCTAGGGTTTCTACACCATAATGAGCCTCTCTCCCCTAGGGTTCCATCCTTAAGTCCTTGCCATAGAAACACCTCAAGGTTTAACTCTCTTTTCCTTAGTTTTACCACTTTCACTTGATCCTTCAGCTTCTACACCCTCCTTTTGACTCCATATACCCTAGGATTGCATTGATCTAAGGCCTTTTGTGTTGAGTAACTTGATCCTATAAACTTCTAATACTTTTGAATAAACCCTAACCGTACTAACCCTAGCCTAGACTAATTCTACTAACCCTATTGCTGCCATCATATTTCTATGATATAAACACATATATGCAACATTTACTTTATCTTTGAAGAAATTGAATGATTGGTTAAGGCATTGTATATAAAGTGTTGATATTGTTACATTGATTTCCATTAACATTTATTGTGAAGTGATATTGTAGTCATTGCCATTGTACAACTTTGATTTTCTTCATCAATAAATATTGTTTATCAATTGCTTATTATCAGAAAGTCATTTATTATATGAAGTACTAACCAACAAGCAAGATTTCACATATATTTTCATTGTTGCTTTGTTCTGAGGAAGGGATACTTCTTGGTTGCTACTTCTGGTTATCTTTATTGTCTATAAGATGGACTTTCTGATTAGGTGGTGACTTGTGAGGGGGATTATTATCACTTAGCCTTGCTAAACCTTTTTCCTTCTCAAAACCCCAGGTCACCGTGGATGTCTCCCCTGGGAATTACCTCCCTAAATAGAAAGAACCTTCCCATTGAGTTGACAGTGGGTGGGATTGGTTCAGTTACGCTAATTTGATCTCTTTTTATCAATCCATTATCCTAGCTAGAAACTGTGTGATAATATTTTGGCACCATTGTCGGGAAACACTGAGTCAAACTTTCCTCAAGAAGACATTTTTTGGTAATATTTGCTTCTAGAGTCTTTACCTTACAAGCTTACTTGGCAACTCCACTTAGAGTGTTTTCCTTTTCCTTGATGATTTCAATAAAATTATTTGGAGACTGCACAAACTGATAATGATGACCCGTAGTGGGCATTAATACATACCTTCATATACTACTATAGCATCTATAAATCCTGTCATCCCCATGAGTTATCCCAAATGGTTTTATAAGGAACTATGTGGTCCTTTGGACTTGGCTAACACCCAAGGGGGGTTACATGGTCCACCCAATAAGGTTGACTCTTGGATATCTAAGTTTTTAGGAGAAAAGGAATCCTGTGGCAACTCTCATTGGACCAAGTTTTGTGAAGGGTTTCAGTTTCACCAATCCGGACAAGAACACCATGATGTCTTTACAAGGGTCTTTGTGAGCTCACTCATCGAAGGTGACAGAAAATGGATTAACAAACTCCCGAAAGGAAGCATCAAAGCCCCTGAAGATCTTGAACAAATATTTAAGAAAAGTTGGTGTGAAAAGGAAAGCATGGATTCCGTTTACTCTCAATTCCTCGAAGCTTGCAAACAAACAAACAAAGACATTAGGGGATTCAATGATAGGTTCAATACTCTTCTTCACAAACTTGAGCCCAATTTCCTACCTAAGAGCATGATTCTCCAACATTACCTTGACTCCTTTGAAGGGATCTTACAACTCATCCTCAAGAATCGTTTCCCTATAAACCTAGAAGAAGCTCAAGATGTTGCCTGCCAAATTGAAGAGAACCTCAAGTTTAGCAGCCTCACCCATCAGGTCAACCTTTTGAACAATGATGACATCTAGGGAGTAAATAAGGAAAGAATGGAAGGAACATAACATGACTTCCTAGAGACTCTAGAGTTGGAAAACAATGCTCCCCAGAGGAAATGGAGCACAAGTTTCTCAAACATGAAAGATGCTCTAAAATTTTCAAGGCAACATAAACCATCCGAGGGTCTAAGTATGGATACTCATGAAAAACCTAATTTAAAGATTCCTTATTCATATTGACCACGCCAAGTCAAATCCAAGAAAGTCAAGATATGAGTGAGCTTGGATTTGAATACTTTGGCCAAACCAATGGGGACTTAGAAATGAAGTCTTAAGAGCCCCAGGTGCATACTAGCAATCAAACTCAACCTGCCAGTAACGACACCAACCTAAGAACTAGTATGTCCTATATATTGCAAAGGGTTAAAAGGATTCGTGAAATGTTGGAAATGCCTTTTCTGACAAAGAAAAACTCGGATGACTAATTATTGTTTGAAGGGACTTCCACACTATTACAAACTGGTTATTTTGAGCAAGATGAGAAAACACCCTTTTCCTTGTTAACAAATGATCTTGGACCTAGTGACTATAAATCAGTAGATCCATGCTTGTTTCAAGGTTGGCCCACTCTTCCCTTGACAAAAGAGGATAGAAATTAGGGTGATTTACCCAGTGATGCCTCTGACATCTTTGAAGATTGGGATGATTATTATCCTACACAAGGAGATGACTATTTAGTAAAGAAAGGAGTTGGTTTCATTAAATGGGAAGAATTTTTTTTGCTAATGAAGTCCATGACCAAATAAACAACATAGGCCATGTTATAGAAGGCCCCCAGATTTTCCTCAACATCACTCTTGAAGAACATCGAGAAGAGATGAAATGGGTAGCCAGGAAGGATAGAATGGAAATAATAAACAACTTGGACCCTGAGTCAAAGGAGAAGTTGGAGAAATTAGAATTTCATGTATATAGGAAAAATAAACTAAACCAACCCACCCTCACCATTCCTACAATGACTCAAACAAAGACTTCAAATTCTAACCTTCCTCCTCCTGAAGCATGCAAAACCAAAAGGGTGGACTTGAAATTTGATCTCGAAGGGGCATTATCCAAAATGCATGTGACCATCCCTCTGAGAGAAGTCATTAAGGTACCATCTATTAAAGAGAGATATGATAAATTCTTCAAAGAATCATATGGACCTATGGACCCTCCTATTATGTTACAAGCTGATCACTTTAGGGTCCATTATGAAAAACACCCTCTTTTCTTCATGACCTTGCTAATGAATAATAAAATCCTCAACAATTGCATGCTAGATTCAGGGGTCGGTGCTAACATGATGTCTCTCAAGATCATGCAACAATTAGGCTTGAAAGTCACATGACCTTACAAAAATGTGTGTGGCTTTGAGTCTAAAGCCATACCCACACATGGAGTAGTTTAAAATGTTGAAGTTTTCCTTAAAGAATACCCTGAGAAAATAATAATTGACATAGTGATAGTAGACGTCCCAGATGTGTGGAGAATATTGTTGTTTAGGAAATTCACCTCAATGTTGGGTTGTACCCTTGAGATGGACCTCACTTATGTGAATTTACCTTTGAAAAATGGAATAATAGGTCATTCTTGGCCCTTGACCAAGTTTTGAGGATTCTTGGTCATGTTTGACCTGATTTTGGGACTTCGACAGGCTGTCGAAGGATGACCGTAAGACGAAGCAGAGATCGCAGGATCTCGACTCCTTTTAGGGCCCTTTTTGGGATTCAGATTATGTAATGGGAATGGGATGTCGGCCCATGGGTTTACCCATGTTTAGTCCTATTTTGTAATGTATAAATAAGTAGCTAGGTGATGTAAGAAGGAGAGACCTAGTAGGCTGGTGTGCTAAGTGCTAGAGTTTGATCTATGTGATCAAGAGTTGTAAGTTCTTTTTGCATACTGTGTGAGGCTTGCAGGGATAGTGCAAGTAACTGTAAGAGATTTTTTTAAGGCTTGGTGATGTACCCTAGCTAGAAGAAGGAGGATATGGTGGAGTGCACGGAGATCTCCTATCTTTTGCGGAGTAGAACTTGGATGCTAGGTGCCTGTAAGAAGCTAGACCAAAGATAATAAAGAAGAGAAGAGTTGGTGGACATAGCCCCATGGTGGGGGTGAACCATGTACATGCTTTGTTTCTATGCTTTGTGCAATGTATTGATGTGTTTACTTGCTTAGTGCTTTAATATAGATGAATGTTAGATCTGACTTATGTACATATGCTTAGTGCTTAAATACCTTAGATCTAAATGAATACTGTGATACTCTGTAATTAGGGTTTAATTGCGTTGTAACTAAGACTGGATATTGATGAATGTTAACTGTTGAGTGCTCTGTTAAGTGTTATAATCACAGATTTGTGTCCCAGCTAAGGTTGCAGACATTTGAGTCCTGAAACCACCCCTGCCTCTACCTTGAGTGAGACTTCATCTGCTTCGCAGGTGTTGCCGAAAGGGCTGGTAGTTAGGTTTTTTTTGGTGTGTTGTTGTAGCGTTGAACCTTGGGTCTGCCCCTATGCCAACAAATGGTTTTGTTTTCGGTACCTGAAACTATGATTGATGGGAATTGAGGAAGAACAAGATTTGTGCGAAGATCTGAACTAAAAAAGAGAAAATCTCTGTGCATAGAATTGTTTCCCTAATACGTAGCACTACTTGATCTCTGGAGATCTGTGCCAAGAGGAAGGGTCAATTTTGAAGAAAATAGGTAAGATATGAAGAAAAGAGGTAAGATTTGGGAGCTTTGTGCCCTGATAAAGGTGAAAATGAGATTAAAGAGGTAACACCTATAATCTTTGTGCTCTGTAGAAGTAAGATAAGTGAAATTTTTTGTTTCTAGAGTATGAATCTATGTATGTTTTATAAGATTTGTCCTAGCTTGAAAACTAGGGCACTGATAGAAGAAAGAAGATTTGATATGAGTAGATCTGATAAGAATAGTGAAATATATGTTATACCTATGCATAGAGAGAATGTTTGGACTAAGAAATGGATGCAGGACCCTATAAATAATTTGTTGCAGGTTAGCTACCATGATCCTAGCGCGCAGTACAGGAGAGGATGGGGATCATTTAAGAGAAAGAGAGGATTAACCCTTTGTTAGAGTTGCAGAAAACCAGGACATATTGCTAAGGGATTCCCTGGAAGAAGACCTATTTTCCTCTGTTGCAAAGCTATGGACCATGAAGTATTGGATTTCCATAGAATGATTGTGTTGAGCACTCAACACACCTTAAAAAATTCTATGAACATTTTCTTTTTTGGGTAACACTCAATCTTCTTCATCGACTGTCTACACGAATCGACGACCCAGATTTTTCCCTGACTCACTTGATAAATTCTGCATCCATGATAGAGAAAGGTGGTGGAAATTGTTCGGGAAGTCAAAATAGTCGATCCCCGACCTTCATTGGCGTCAACTGATGAAAATGTTTCTTTCCCATGAATAAGTCTTGAGAAGGATGTTGAAGGCCGATCCATTCGGTTTCGGCTGAAATATGTAATAGTAAGCACCATGCCAAAGTAAGGAGCAACATCACCGACCTACGACCCTCGATATATTTTAGGCGTCGAAGAAATTATAATGTGTTAACCTGTGAAGAAAAAACTTTACCTTTTCCCAATACAACCCAATGTCGACACCCGTAGTATTTAGTTTCAGTATTTTCGACGCGAGTGAGGTCCCAAGTAAGATCCTTATTTATTAATGAATGCCTTTTATAGATAAATGTTTCTAATGATCCAGGGTCAATAAAACCACGTAAGCATCAATTGATACCAGAAATTTTACAAAAGGGAAACACATCAACAAACCCACAGTGCCACAATAACAATGACAAGATCTAATAATTTGTGCAATCTAATGATTTATCATGAGAAAACACAATCAATTTTTCCCTTTGCATCCATAAGAAAGCATAATACATTCAAAATACTCCCGATAATTAGTATTAAAGGGGTCCCACCAAGTCTGCATCACATACAACTAAGCCATGTCAACACCACGCCCAATCGGCCCGGTGGCAGTAAAAAGACAAATTTCTTTACAACAGAAGACCAAAAGGGGATTTTGTCCAAGCATCACTCAAGAGAAGTGAAAGACACAAGATCACCCACTATGCCTTTCCATGGGTTACTACTTACACCTTGCATTGCATTCTTCTCTCCCACCATTTGTTGCGCCTCGCACAATTTCACAATTGTATCTTGTGCTTCCCAAAGCCGCCTCTACAACCAAACCATGCTTCCTATGTGACCTGATGATGACAATATCTCCTAATCTTTCACTACTAACTGAAGCCACAACTCTCTGTTCTCTTGGTAGAGTTCGACTATCATTAGTTTAGCCCGTTCTAACTACTGAGAAAAACTCTCATTGAGAGAACTTGATGCTCTTTCACCTCCTTTTCCCCTCCCGCCTTCCCTACCAGTAGTCCCAACTAGCACCGACCAGTGGGTAAACCCCATGGTCTCCTCAACGAATGAACGTGTGCCTATCTTAGCTGAGACGTGGTCCTCCTCCCCCTTTTTTGTACCCTTTTTGGGCCTCCCTCTTCCCCCCAGTTTCGTCTCCTGTGGAAACACGGTTATTGTCATACCTCTATTAGACGTATCTTTTTTCACCCTGAGCTTCACAGGAGATGTTGACACTATCTCCATGCCAAGACCTACACCCCTTGTTGGAATTTCAAGAACATGGGAGGCTAAAATAAAATAATCCCAGGCATGCTAGGGCTCAAACCTGACACTCCATCTACTTCACAGATCCCTCCCACTGTTGGATGGGGATCCCATTATGAAATAGTGTGATGAATCAGGAATCCGCAGAGGATGGGGAACATCTACACATGACTTCACCAAGATGAATTCTCTATACTAGAAATTGAGAGAATATAAGCTCGACATGAGAATAAGTTTTCCCCCATAACTCCTCGAATTTATAGAAAAAATAGAGGAGAAAAACAAAGCATGCCAATAAGACACTTGCGCCCTGTGACATGGTGATTAAAAACTCGACGCACCACATCTATTCGGCGGATGCAATCCAGAGCATGTAAACGCCACCGAACGAAGTTACAGGTAACATCCAGTACGATCCTCCCAACCTTTCCCTAGACCTCCGTTATTCAACTAATGATGTTTTACATGCTTCATAATACGGATTTGTGAATCATTTAACGGATTTCCTTTTTTGGTGTCTGACCCTTTGGGAGTATACAAACACATGCTCACCTTCGACGTCTCTTTTGGGCACCAACGGTCGATTAATTAATATGACTATTTAAAATGTTCATGATGTTGTACTTGATTTTCCACCCCATGATATGCTGACATAATTCCTTTTAACCAAAGGAGTGACGGCTTCGTCTAGGTCATCACAAGTCATTCGAAGGAGCGACTAAGATCAAGTAAGTATTAAATGACTGAAACTAGTGGGCTACACATGTATGTGTTAGTCTTTTTAATTTATTTACATCTTATCACAAATTGATTTGAAATTGCTAAACTCCGTAGTCTTAATTGTAGGAAAGAAACCTCCCCAATTACCGAACAAAGCTCATCCTATGGTTTCATCGAAGGATTCAAAAAGAACACTGAAGATGAATCATAGGCACAATGAAGGTTTCT